>JAOEHY010020987.1:25000-95000 GCA_025447955.1 Psilopsiagon aurifrons
CCAGCATGGGCACCTAGCTCCTGCATCCAGGCAATTGCCAGGGGAAAGACAAGGATAAAAATGACCTTCGCTTAAGCAGGTGACGGGATACAGGGCTGCTGACACCAGGGTTGGACTTGGCTCGCTTTGTCTGAAAGTCATCAGCTTTAGGACACAACATTTCCAAGCAATACTTGTTTTATGCTGCCACTTTTTATGTTATTCTCCCCGACATACATCCCCTAAACGTTCCTATGACACAGACCCTTAACAGGCTTCCTCTATAGGATACTATTTACAGCATAAGAAATTATTAATAATTCGTCCTCAAACCATACTGTATATGTCTTGAAAACTCTGGAGAATACAGAGAGAATTTTCCCTCTCCCTTTCACGCCACACACATAGAAAATATGACATTAACATCTTCCTTTACTACAGGGCTAGTTAGCCCAGCACTGGGCCTACATTCCTTCCTAGCCTCGTCAACGGCAGATGCAATTAAAACATTCTTTATGACCGCACTGTAGTGCTGATTTCACTGTTTGCAGCGTAAGTTTGAACTAAATGCAGTTACAAAATCAGTGCAGCCTGCTTTTTTCTTTTTTTTTTTAAGCTTCTTTTTCAAGGTGACCCTTTTCCTATTCTGTGTGTCACCCCAAGTGTTGCTGCACACATGCATGCATACTGAACCAGCACTCTCCCAGTAATTAACACCAGCGCTTAATGAAGTCCAGCTGCTGTGATGGCAAACTGAAGGGATGCCAACCTTTGTAAACTAGTACTTGGGCTACTCTAGTTACAGCTGCTTTAAAACCACAGCAGTCAACTTCTTCTTGCCTACTCCTCAGAGATAATTCTTACCAAATAAGACAAGTGTTCAAGATTAAGCATTTAATAACAAAGCTTATCTCTGTACTAATATTTCAAGCTGGAAATGATATAAAGGGCTAGATAAACTTAAATGAACATGGCAAAATTAATAAAAACCCTAAGTAGCAAATGAAAAGCTAAAATTAAGATCCGCACTGTTAAATACATAAGCCTTTAAAAGCCCTAGAAGTTCAGTTCCAGTGAAAAATTGGAGACAGATTCTTCAGCAATATCTGTTCCTCTGAACTCCTTTCCTGATTTGGTATGAGAGGCCCTAACAGCCAATGCTTTATGAAAATAATGCACTCTGCCAGTTGTTTCATTACATGTAGTGGTGGGTAGGGATACTAGGTGAATGGCTTTGGAGAATGTTTGGAAAGGCTTGCATTGTAACTCATACCACATGGATTTTTAAAAGAGGAAAAAGAACTCCTTCCACAGTGTTCCTCTACATGTGCTTTCTTGCTCAGCTCCTTTATCTGCCTTTCTTAACATGCTACTTTTCCATGCTGAAGTATTGATGCATCTAATTAAAGTGGAAAATTTCTAAACTCCTCTACATGGGCAATAATAGCAACTCAAGATTGCAAAACATGCCTTCCTTTCCTCTCAGATCCACACAATAGATATACTACATCCTACATTTCTGCTTTACATACCCAGTTAGAGCTCCCACTTTGTTCAAAGAGATACCTGACTTGGGCTGGAGACACAAAACTGTGGGCTGGGCTTTCCTGGAGAGGGAAGACCCTTCCACCGCCAGTCCAGGAGCTGGGGGAAGCAGGAACAGGTGAACTGTGCTCGGCCAGAACCATAGAGGAGGTACTTCATTTTCACAATTACTAACAGAGATGATGGCTTCTACTTTGATAAACACTAAGTGGCCTTTTAAAAGGCACAAGGGAAGGGAACTGACTAATTTACTTTCATTTGAACTAATTTACACATAGGTAACATAACAATTCAAAAACATATTCAGCACCAGGAAATCAACAGTTATTCCAAGCAGAATCTAATCCAAGTCTCAAGCTCTGCAATTGGTCCAACTCTTCCCCCAGAGACCTGACATTGCACTGGATCAGAATTAAAAGTCCATCCTCGATTATTTTGAATATCCATGCCCCTGAGAATACAACTTGAAAACGAAATCATTAGATTACACAATAAAAGAGTCCTTGAAGAAGAAAAAGAAAAATCATTGTGTGTGCAGAGCAATGCTGACTTCCAAGTACAAATTACTTTGGTTTCCTTAATGCTAGCTTCGGACCCTGCCAATGACCCTAAAGGAGCTGCACTGAAATAATTGCATAACCTGGCAGCACTCTGCAATGTATCAACATTTCACAGACGGGAAGGTAGCAAAGACCTAAAGCCAAGAACCCAACTCTGGTTTAATTTACAGAAAATATTGCACATATTACACCATTTATTTTTCTTATTGTACATTTGATATTAAATTATCCTGACATTAATAGGGAAAGCCAGTGTCTGATTATCAAAAAGCCGTTGTGTCTAGGCTCCACACGGGTAAACCATGGGAAAGGAATGTGGTGGTTTTGCATGGCACGGTACAAAGCTCACAAACCTCTTGCATGTATTAGCCTCTATGTAAGTCAACCATGGAAAAAAGTCTGCTTGCAACAAAAGGCATCTGGTAACCATGATTATTCTGCCTTTAAAACTGAACATTTTAGATTTCTTAGCTCCCTCTTTTGTTCAGTTTTAGTTCGTATGCTTGCTGTTTTCTGCTCTGCTCTGTACTTTTTTTGTGCATGTCACAATCCAGCATCACAAAAACCCATGTAGTGAATCACACTGCTGATTTCTGGATGGGTGTTATTAGTTTCACCAAGAAAAGACGTTCATGGGTATATTTAAAATTAATTTTTCAACTAATTTCACAGGGCAGCTACCCTGTTTCTTCTGCAATGACAAAGCTCACAACTTGCTAGCATGGAACCTTCCTGTTTCCCAAAGGCTGGATGTTCAGATCCAGCCATGCAGCCTTTCCTCAGACTTCAGACTTCAGGTTCTTCTAACATGTTTATGGCACTCAGATGCAAATAGACCTGTATCCATTAAATTACAGGCATCCTCTTTTGTCCTGGAGGCCTCTTTTTAAAGCTGTGTTCCAGCAGCGTGACGTTAAGTAGAAGACACACAATAACTTCTGAATTAAAAAAAGACGTATTTCTTTATGAAATTGGCAGGCAGAGGAACCGAAGTTCCTTATGGGATACTATCCTTGTTCAAGATTTTAACAGGTAAGGCCATAGACAGCTGAAAATATTATTTCTTCTATGTATTCATGAATAGAAGAATGGACGTTTTAAGATTATGTGTGGAAAGTGGAATCTGTAGACCTTTCAACACCATTGAATTTATTATTTTAGTACCCTGACACACTGCTGTATGTGCATAGGTGCAGTTATCCCCTGTGTAACACAGCATGCACACTCTATGGGCATGTGAGTAACTTCATGAATTAGGTGTATGACAGATGAGGCTTGGTTCAGGATAAAGCAATAGCTTTAAACATGCCACTGGCAGTACTTCAGAGAAGTCACCTTACCACACCATTTTTTTAGAACAAGATTCAGGATTCTGGCATCTTGAACTTTAAACGTGCTCCTAAAGGAGGCACATACTGCTCAGACAAGACATAACCTTATTGTATAATTTGTCAGGAATAGAATAATTTTTCCTATTGAAATGAAGTGGAAAAGCATGTTTCCAGGTTCTTTAGAGTGTCAGCTTCCATATTTTTCAGCAAGCTACCCTCTGGTTTGCACAAGTCAATGCCTCCCTGTTAGCCAAGTTAAACGCCGACAAACCTGAAAGAGGTGCTGCTGATAACCCCAGATCTCCTCTCAGCAAGCCTGGCAAGAGTTGGTGCTGCTTCTCCTGTGTTCACGTTTCAGACAGGGAAATACTAATTGTCTTTTAAAAATCTCTATAGTATTTTGTCAATATTTTTTTATTACAGCAGAGCATGTATAAATATTTTATTGTAAACCAAGGGCCTAAAGTAAACAGTTTAGTAAATAGTTATTACATTACAAGGAAAAACATCTGTGGAAACTGTTTTCCATGTAATTATTCTTGCTATTTTACATTAGCTCTCAATGTGAATTTCTTTGGCTCTAATGTTTCACTTGTTCTAAATCTTCCTCCTTGTTGCTATTATTAAAATCTTAAAAAGGTGCCAAATCTTAAATGAAGGAAAAAAATGATTCGCTAGAAATTATTCATATCACAGTGAGCCTCTACTAAACCTGGCAGGGGTGCAATATTTTCGGTGAAATTAACATAAAATATACAACTGCAAATTATCCAGGAAATAGCTGTGTTCTTTACAGTGCGCATTTACATTTGCTAAAAAATGTTCTACTTATCTGTCTCGCACAAAGCTCCAATCGCTTCCAAAGGCAGATTTAAAGGGATAGCAATAGCTCTGCATAGGGAGCACGGGCCTTACAGCAGCTGTAACAAACGGCTGCTGGGGAAAGTGACCTTAGATAATTACCAATGGTAACACTCAGCGCTGGACAGTCCTTGTTGTGAATACTAACAATCTAATTTTAGATTTATTTCCCTTTTGGAACACTGGATGGATTTCCTCTCTTAGGCTTGAGTCCTTTCTACTAAACACAAGAAAAACTGTAATACCATGTAAAATGCAAATTTTGCTGTAAATATTTTATAAAATTGTTGCATACATCCCAAAAGCTATAGGTCTTAATTGAGAGCAGGCTATTTTTCCAGTCAATATATGGAAATGGAAAATGCTAATTCATGTTTTTCTACTTATGAAAAACCCTGGAGAATGGCAAAACCACAAATGCACTCACTTTAATATTATAAATATAATTTGGCTCCCTCTTTGCAGTCCCCGATGTCCTGGCTTTTATCTCCCAATGGCTGCAGAGGAAGAATCAGAGAATCGCTTTTACATCCCCTGCGCAGGAAGTCACCCCCGTGTGCTGCCAGCTTGGCAAAAGAGCAACAGCCTGAGCTCACAAACGCGGCAAACAGGAACTGAAACAAGAAATTCCAGTGCTGTTACACAGGAAACAAGCCCCAGACAACAGCAAACTGGCTCAGGGTGAGTGGAGTGTACACTCAGCCCTACTGCTGAGAGCCACTGCCGCCCTGGGCTGGCAGAGTGGAACTGGGCTTCCCCCAGGCTGGGCCCCCAGTCCCGTGGCCCGTCCTTAGGTTTATTTTCTCCCTTCAGAACAGCGAGTGGCCCAGACAACAAAGCCTGGAAACAACCTTTTACGAGTTGTACTGAATATGATTAAAAGTCGTTCAGCCTGCTCTAGCATATGGTTACTTGCACTCACTTTTTATCAATCCACTTTTCAATTCTTTGTCAAGGAAAAGACTGAGTTTTGCATCTTCTAGAAGAGAAATCATTAGGCTGTTAAAATTAAAACTCTCCAAAGGTCATTGATACTGGCTTTGAAGACTGAAAGTGATACTATTCCCCATTAGACTTTTAATCTCATGATTAGAGCTAAAGTTAACATGGCTGTTTCATTTTCTATCAGGGAAGAGTAAACTCATTTTTTCTTTCTCTACCAGAATACTTAATGGCATTCTATCTTGATGAACAACATCTCATAGTTAAACAGTCTGAACAATGGAAATGCAAAATACTTTGCAAGAGGTTTTTTTAATTTTTAAATGTTATTTGATTAACCTTGAAAGTCTTACTACATGCACAGCAAAATCCACCCATGGAAATCCCATGACTCAAAGCACCTACTTTCAGTTGCTGCAGTCCTCACTGGCAGCAGCTGGGAGACAATGGGGAAGGATCCATATATTCCAGGTTGAGCTCTTATGCCTACATCCCCTAAAACTTACCCCCACTAATGTTTTGAATTGCATAATGTTAGTGAGTGCAAGTGGGACCTGACATGCCAGTAAGAGCTATCTGTGCAAGTGGAAACTGCCCTTGTGGGCTCCTCATGGATATTATGATAAGATTTGTGAAAGCCTTGCAGAAAAGTCTGTGAGGCAAGAATTTACAGGTGCTCACTAGTTTCAAAGCCCACTGTATTGT
The DNA here is from genome assembly GCA_025447955.1 of Psilopsiagon aurifrons. Lineage (NCBI taxonomy): Eukaryota > Metazoa > Chordata > Aves > Psittaciformes > Psittacidae > Psilopsiagon > Psilopsiagon aurifrons. The sequence continues at coordinate 30,924 of JAOEHY010020987.1, forward strand.
AAGCAGGCACATGGAAAAATACCAGTTTTCTTCATTCAAGACAGACTCTGAAAACCAGCTAGAAAAACTTAGACTATAATTTCTTATTCAGTGTTCCACACGAGATGCACTTTGCTGTACTTAACACATTTTGCTGTTAATGGATTTCACAGTGTTGCCATTTTTATGTAGCTGTCCAAATAAAATGGTGTGTACAATTTTGTGCTCCTAACATATTGCTGACCTGGAAATGATAGCCACTTCCCTGGTTTAGGCCTTCAGAAAACAGAAAAAATGTCTGACTAGGCCATTTAATATAGGTATTTTTTTCTCTAGAGATCGTTTCCTAGTAAGTCATGTTCAAACAAGAACAAAGATGGATGATAGATATAATTACACCTTGTACATTTATAGTCTAGTATTATTTCCACTGAAAGGAAAAACAAACTTCAATATTTTCAGGTCTTAATAATAAAAGAGTATTAGGTCATGGTTCTAGGGCTAACAGACCCAGACATTGGTGTTACTTGAAATGTGACCTCCTAACCTGCATGACAAATGTCTCTTTCCTTCAACAGTGCAGACTGATGTTTAGATTGTAGAGACTACTACCGCACAAAACACAAACCACTTGGTAGTTAATAGTTCACAAGGAATGTTGGTGTTGAAGCCCAGAACAGCTAAACTTCACCATCTTGAGCTGCTTGGCAGTGAAGCATTTACAAGCAACTGCACATTTCTGTTTCACAACAAGCTGTTCAGAAAATGCACAGGCACTTTTCCCCACATCAACCCTACATGGACTCTTTGGCACCCAAAGTTGAACAGCTATGCATGGAAGCCTCCTGCAATCAAAGAGTATGACAGATGATACCTGAGCATCAGATGTCCAGACAGTGGATGTTAACACTGCTAGCAGACTCACACAAAATAAGAATCCTTACAAGTTTCAGTGAAAAACAGAAAAGACCTTCACTTTCTTTTTAATAATTCTCTGATAACATATTTAACTTTTCTGATACCTGAAGTGTTTTTGTATTATTGTATTTCTGTAAAAATGTGGAGTAATAGAATATGCTTCCTTTTTTTAAGAAACAAAGCAAATTTCAAGAGGACTGCATATTTGAATTTCAGGCCTTTTTTTTTAATTACTGTAATTATTAAAATAAAAAGGTTAAAATATAAATTACTTTTTCAATTGTTTGGTTTGGTTTTTGGTTTGAGTTTTTTTTTTTCATTTGTTGAACTAAGTCAAAGGATATGTAACTTTAAAAGGCTTAGATTAAAAAATGAAACATTCTCCTCCTAGATTTTTAAATGGCATATAAAGGGAGCTAACCAAGCAACTAACATCTCATAATTTTAATTCTCCATCCCTTGGAAATTCATAATTCAGGCTTAACACAGTCATTGTTGATTTCAGTTTCTGACACATTTGAGTTCGCCTCCAAGGGAAATTCTCTCAATTGATGTTCTTCTATAAGTGAAGACACAGCTATTAAGAGTTTTAAAATATTTTAAAGGGGTAGAAGAGGCTGTTTCCCCACCCTGCTAAAATTAAAATTCTTAGATTTAAAGAATAAATGCTGGATCAAAGGGTCAAAATTTGCTCTACCCTTTTATTCTTTCTTTTCTCTCTTTTTTTTTTTTAAGAAAAAAGGAGGAAATTCTTAACTAAAAAGTTAAAAAAGGAGAAAAAGTCACTGCAGTACTTTCTTCCCTTCCACTTTAGCTATCTATAGCTGACTCAGCTTGAACCAGTTACTGTTCATTGCATGAGGTTTCATCATTTAACTTTTTTTTGCCAGTATTTATTCCTGGATATAATTCACAGTCACGGGGCTTAAGAAATATTTGTCCATACCCCAATAACATGTGATAGCCAAAACATGCAAAACCCAACAGAGGACATACCACCGGTGCTAGCTGATGTTGATCCTTTAAAACACCCAAACGCTACCTGGAGCAATACCTAAAACCAATGGATCTGCATAGCCTGAGCCACGCCAAAAATATTTGCCTGTGAATACAGAATAAAATACAGCCATCATAAAATCTAAACACTTCACAGTTACACGCCCAATGTTCAAATGATTTGGTCATTTTTTAAGGCCCTTAACTGTTCACCAGGCGATGGATGATGAGCATCTGATAGCAGAATTAAATTTCAAATTGGCTATGATTGACTGAAGTAGTGATTTATACACACAAGAAGTGTGCTGTGTACTTCCTACCGCAATGCCATTTTTCCACCAATTCAGGTGGTGCAAAAGAAGGAAACACCAGACCAAACTGGGTTTGGCAGGTTCCTACAGGAAACAGGGGGTAAAAAAGCTCCACTCCTCCCCATGGGGTCAGCACCGCATTCACCCCATCTGTCTCTGGGTTTGTGCCAGCATAATAAACCACAAAACACAATGCACAGGAGAGGAAGGAGAGAGCATATTGGTGAAAAAGACAACTACAGAAAATACCATGACCAGTGAGGTATTTTGACCTCTATGGAGCTCTGTCTTCTAAAGACCAAGGTATTCATAAACATGGTTTCTTTGGGGTTTGTCAGCTGTGGCATGATCAAAAAGCTTTTTCATTTATAGAATTATGATTTTCCAGTTTATTAAAGTTTGACATTACTGCAAAGAAATCAGACAGGGACAACCTGAAGTCTTGTTCTTCAAGCTTACTGTGCAGTCACACAGTGGATATTGACTTTCACAAGAATGGCAAGATTTTTATTTTTTAATTGAAGAAATTTTATTTTTAAAATGGTGCACAATAAGTCGGCCAAGTCAAAATAGTCAGTTAAAAACCTTCTCAGTCCTACAAAGGCCCAAAGCTGTCAAAAGTTACTAATAAATTGAAGGAAAATGATTTTGTGACAAAAACTTGCTATAGAAGCAAGCAAGCAAGCAAGCACATCTGGTGTAAATGACAAATACCATTTATGCAAAGGCTTTATCTGTGTCAGGAGTCTTGAAACACTGAAAAAGGTAAAAGCATTTAAATAATTTACATGGGTTTGCTTCACGGGGATCACTTGTGAGGGACCTCAGGGTAATAAAGTTTTCCTTTACAAGTGAAAAAATAGAAGGTGCCATTACCCCAAACAGGCAGAGCATACAGGAGGGCTGGGTCTGATTCTACCTGCTTGCCAGTGATGATGAAACAGAAATAGTTTTTTAAGGGCTGTGTCATTTGGTAACCTCTTGCTCTCAGAGACCAGGTTAAATCTTCCCCAATGTTAAGGATGCAGTTTAGTTTGAAGATGCAGTTTAGTTTGAACTATAATTAAAAGCAACAGGCCAACAATCCCTCTTTGAAGTCATCAAAGTAACAGGAGGAAAAAATCTGGCCCTTTAATATATAGAAAATCCATTTTTCTCTGATAACCAGAGTTAGGGTTCAGCATATGTACACCAGTACCCTTACTGATTCAAACCCAAGGGTTTCAAATAAAAATTAGATTAAAAATAAGCATCCTAGGTCCAACACTCAGAAGTGCTGAATATTGAACCAGAAATTCAGAAAGAATGAAATTCAGAGCTTTATTAGTAGAAAAGGAATTTAACTGTAGTTTACTTTCTTTTCACATTTTTCTATGACTGGAAACAGTCTGGAACCTCATCTAGGTTTCCTCAAAGACGTAAAAAAAGTATTTTATAACTCTGCCCAAGCTAATTCCCACCTAACCAAGTATGGGTTTTTCCAGTTTCACTAAACATTCATTCTTTGCTCCTTATTCAGTTCTCAAATATCAGCTGTCTTTCATAAAAAGGCACAAAGCTTTCCATCACTCAAGAGAGGTAGTACAGGAACCTGATGTTTCCAAACCAATAAATTCATTTGACAAATAAGGAAGAAATGGGGATAACATCTACTTTCTCCAGATAAAGCTGTTATCTATTAATAAGCTCCCATAAAGAAATCACTAACACCTAGAATTTAGGACAAAAGTGATACAGACATTAGTCTCACGTCCACATGAGGAGAACAACTTCCTGAAAATGTTATTTATATGAAGTCTGAAAACTACACCTAGAAATGATGGAGGGTTTGCTCCCTCCTCCATCACCAAGGAATATTCTGGTGTTTCTTCCTTGAAAGTAGGACACAGAGGGATGCTGACCTCTCCACTGTGAAGTAGCAGAGCCATTTTGCCATCTGCAGGGAGAACCTAAACCCCATATAGTGAGAATTTGCTTTCTTTTCCAGATTCAAGATTAGTAAAGAGGGGCCAAGAAGTTTGCTTGTGAACTTAAGAGATATATGGCTACATGCATGTAAAATATCTGAGAAATGGGCAAAATCATCTCTGCAGACTTAAATACCAATGTACATCAGTTTCAAGGTTAATGGCATTAATAAAAATTAAGAACAAATTACACATTCACAGGAATCACTGAGACAGAGGGCAAGCTTAACTAAAAAATAGCAATTTTTTGCCACACTGCCTAACTGATCTTGAAAGGCTAGGAATAGATTGAGGAGCTTGCTAATGAGAACTTTGAAGAAACATCACACTTAAAACTCAGACTGATTGCAGAAAAGGTGTTTTATCAACTGCTCCCTTTATGAATAAATATGAAACTACCAGGAAAATGTTTAAACAGGTGTAATCACAACTGCATATGAAAATTGAGTTTGGAGTCTGTAAGGAATCTTAGCACAGTTAAAGAATGAAAGCAATGTAAAACTGTGATCATAACCGATTATGCATGTATCATGCAAAACAGGAATGTTGTCATAGCAGCTATAAAAATGTCAGTGAAAACCAATCTACTATTACGAAGTTGTAAATGAAATGAAAAATGCAGAAGGAATATGTGAATGAATACATTAAGAGAAATGTTATTTCTTTGCTGGTAGATAAACAAGCAAAACAAAATACATTCTCATAAAACAGAATAATTTGTATTAACAAATATGCATAGATAACAATTACATGAGGCCACAGCTGCACAGTATGACTTGATAAAATTATTAAGATTAGGGATAATGAATTTTCCAAAATTAGAAAAGAAGGGGCAGTAAAAATCCAATGTCATGAAACAAGTTTCAAAGTAAGAAACCAATTAAGTAACAGATTATAAAGGAACAATATTGTTTATATTAAAGGGAGCTGCTTCTATCTGTTAGCAATAGCAACTGGGCTTTCAGTTAAAAATTGCAGCTACACTGTTAAAAAGCATGGCTTTTAAAACGAAGCATTTCTAGCCTTTTAAATACTATACTCATTACAGTGTTATTTAACTACCTGCACAAGTGCTTCATGCCAAAAATAATTAACATGAAAAATAGAAATCCAGGGCTTAGGGCTGGACAAAATGTGAGGACCTACTGGCATAAGCAAATCCCTCTGCCCAAAAGCAAGCTCCATTCAGGCAAAGTTTCCTGCAGCAGCACTGGCAGGGCTTTGGCCAGCCCACGGCACACACACATGGTGGGAGTACTGCTCTCATGTGCGTGTGGAAACATTATGCTTGTCATTCATCTGTTAAGATAAATGCGCTTAGCTGTTTTTCCCTAAAATTACTCTTTTACAATAGCCAGCTAAATAAAAATCTAGTACATATTGTTAATTAAGTCAAGCCCACATAGAATTGGATATTGAAGCAAGCGCTGGGTAAATATATGAAGGATGTACCTTCATTTCTGCATTAAAAGAGCAATTACTTGGAACGCGCTTTACAAACATAAAAGTTAAAAAATATTTTTGAGTTCCTAATGTGTCCCTAATTATTTCACACATTCAGCTGTTGAGTTCAGAAATATGTTTCTGTTGATAATTTGTATCTAATGCGTCAGAAACAATCTGGCACATTTTTATTTGCCTTAATGCCTGAAAGCCATTACCAAGACAGTGCTTTACAATATCATCATCATTGTTACTATGTATATGTTTTAACTAAAGTAGTGCTTAAGTCTGGAGACTTTCCCTCAAGAATTAAACAGTTTTGTTACAGGATGCAAAATCATGATGGTATCTTAATGGAAGGAGTGCAAGAAAAGTTACCAAATAGCACCCTTAAACTTTAAATAAATTCAAGTACTGTGTTTAACACAGGAAAATGGGAACTTCACAAGAATTAAAGCTGCCCTTCTTCCAATGTAACCCTGGGCCAAATCCTAATGTTCCCTGTGCAGGGCTCCAATTTTGGTACTTCCTATAAAAGATGTTTTATTATCAGAGAGATTCTGAGATATGTTGGCTGTTCTGTCCTCAGCTCCCAAATCCATGAGAACAACAAAGTGCATCACAGGATCAGGCCTTTCACATCCCCATCAGAGATGCTCAGAGGTAGTAGTTCTGCATGTATAAATGTCAGTTCTGCAACAATGATCCTAACCTACAACCTTTTCACATACAGATGCACTTAGAATCTACAATGACAAGCCAGAGTCCAAGAACATCCAAAATAAGCCCAAACGTTTATTTACAAAATATATAATGTAGTCATTTTGTTAAGATCTGAATTTATGAAAACTATGAGTTCCTAAATCAAAAGATAAAACTTTTTCTTCCATTTTTAAACAGAAGAGGAAAACATAACAGGGAATGCATTGGTTTATGTTTGATTTTGAATACTATATCAACCCCTTCACCACTGTGCTGTTTTCATCTCAGCTTGGTATCAACTGCTAATTCTTTTGAACATAAAATTAACTTTCTAAATTGCTGCTTTTTAGAAAATTATTTCTGTGATTACTAACTTTAAAAGAGGCAGCTTGACCTCTTATAAGCAACAAACTTACTTTGTTAATTTTAGATATTCTGTTATTTTGAGATGCCAACAAAAAGAAACAAACCTATATTTGGTCATTTTTTATTTAGAATACTTTTATGCATCTGAAAGAAACCAAACTGTGAATGGTTGTTATCCCTCCTCTTTGTTTGTAATACTGGCAGAGAGTTTCCAGAATTCGAAACTTGATCTTTAAGGGCAGGAAAGGTAATTCAGATACTTGGAGTCCTGAGCTCCATACAATGCATGATATACCATGGCTTAGGGCAGTACTCAGAAAATTCCCACCATTCCTCAAAAAATGGCATTTAACTTGGTTGGCCCCATCACATCAAACAGGGAGGTATTTATCCAGACAGCACTCCAAGAACCAAATCACTGAACAATTTCCATGTGACTTCTGGAAGTTTTCCCTCCAGCACTCCCTTTTGTCCCCAGTGGCTCTCAAAGCACAAACAGGGCCTCATGCATATGCTGCAAAATGTCCAGCCTGTGCTCCCCTCCTCCCTCCCTCGCTGCTCACCAGCATTCAGATGTGAATTTTCACTGTGAGCACCTCTAATTGCATGTGTAAGGACAGAAGTGGCACGAAGGAAGGGCTCTGCTTAGCTCTGAGGAGTTGGACAACCTCTCATGAGCCCACAAACCCTTACACATCTCTGGAGCCCTACAGCTATCCCAGCATTACAGCATGACCAGGAATCATTATTTTACCTGTTCCAGCACTAAGTGCACTGCAGTTGAGTTTCCCTGCACGTTTGTCAGGAGGCTTTCTTAGAGAAAGGAAGAAAGAAGGGTGGGGACAGTTGTTCATCTTTTTGGGCATTAAGTAAGAAACATCCCCCATCTAACCAAGACAGAGAGAAGTACTGCTGTGACCATTTCCCTTGCCCAAACAGCTGAGATCCCCAGCACGGATCTGCATGTACTTTTCCATGGTAAAGGGCAACCTGACCTGCTCGGAGAGTGACATATCTGTGGAATTTTGTGCATCTTGAAAAATATCAATTAGAGAACCCAGCCGGGCTTTGGGAACAGCACAGCTGTAAAAAAAACAATAGGAAGCCCCAGGGCCAAATCCTAACATTCTCTGTGCAGGGTTCTGAGTGGGGTCTCCCTTGGCAGTACAGGATGGGTGAATGTTGGGGCCTTTTCCCCAGAGCAGCCACCATTCACATGCTGCGGGGACTTGGTGGTGGCTCTGTGATGGAGACTGAAGTTCTATGGCTCTTCCAGCCATTGGGGAGAAGCTGCACTGACAGATTTCCATGCTTCTGGCTGCTGCCATGACTGCTCAGTGCACCCTGTAGAGCCCACAGCTGCATATGCCCATTCTTCCCTCCATCTAGTAGACACCGCACATCAGAGACAGAGGTAGGTGGAGAGATAAGGGAGAAAAGCTTTAAACATGGCCAGGTCAGCGCAACAGGAGGCAAGCAAGTACAGAGGCAGCAAGAACTACTGAAAGTTTTTGATATAGTCCCAGGTGGACTCCGTAAAGCCTAAAAATGTTTCAAAGAGTGATCCCTTTTCTGTGGGCATAGAAGTGTTTCAAAGGAGTGCCTATCAGTACAATGTTTCAAAGACCTCTGGCCTCCAAAAATTCCACCCTGAACACCCCACATTCCCTGGCTGAAAACATTCCTAAACAGACCCCTTTCCTGCTAGGCACAGCTAAGGAGGTCTGTTCTGCTGCTTACAGCCTTCTTACAGGCTCCAGTGTAAAATGAAACAAAACATCTACCATTTACCTCCTCTGGGGATGCATCCAGCCTGCTCCTTCCCCAGAGATCCTGTGCAGGACCCAATGTGCCTCTGTGTTTGTGCACAGGATATGAAGGGCTAGAGTGCAGAAGGGTAATTTTTCAAAGTGGTGTGTAGGAGTAGCACTGGAAATTCCCTGCATACTGCTTCAAAAAAAATAAACCCCCTACCTCCATGAATTATGAGCAGGGCCTCCAACTTCAGACTGAGGAGCCGAGAGGCTGAAGAGAGAGGCACAGCCAACTTAACTGGATGCACTTTTTAAGACTATGAAGTAAGAAATAATTGCATTATTTAATCATATTACACATACTGACACTTGAGAGGTGTTGCTGCTGCAGAGCAGGGATTCCTTTGTTGACAGTCACTTGAGCAGAATAAAACCATATGCAAGTGCTCAGGATATCTCAACTACTGATTTTGTGTTTCTCAAAGTATGAGAAGAAAGTGCTGCTGAGAGGTCCCGGATTATCAAAGACAAGGGGTTTTTTTTACCTAAAAATCACATGTCAAGGCTAACTTCATTGTCTTGACTCACTTCAAATTCAAAAGAGAGTTAAAAATCTCTCCCTGGAAATGCTTATCCTCCTCAAACACTTATCTTAGATTGGTATCAGTCATTCATTTTCCCTAGACAGCAACTCAATGACTATATTAAACCAGACACCTTAATTTTAGACAGAAACAAGTTCTTTAGATAAGTTCAACCTTAAGTTCCTGGGGAGATACAGTCTAAGGTCAAGATTCCCCCAAAAAACCCTTGTATTTTCACCCTGGAATCTCAGTGGCCCTGCAGCACTGACAAATCCTCATCTGTAGACCTTAAACTGACAATGATAACATTAATAGCCCCTTGACACATAACTGGGCTGCAGAAACAGCTGTTAACTTCTTTCTCTCACTGCCCATCTGGCCAGACTTGGTCTAACACCAAGAATGGAAACTCTTGCATCCCTTGTTTTATAAGTGACTAACCAGTCTGAGAGCTGAGGAGGCTAATGCCCATCTCTCCCACAGCCTGAGAAAGGGATCTCGGGCTTAGAACAAAGAGCACAGGAGCAAGCCCAAGAGGCAATCCATCACTGTTTTCACTCTTACTGACTCAGCACTATTCAAATTATCACCAGAAAATCTGCACAGCAATTATTGTTGGAGAAATGGTGACATCTAGCCTCTCCTTTCACCTTCAGTATTCCCCAATAAAGAACAAGTATCGTCAGCAGACTCACTGGCAACACCTTTTCCGAAGCAGTCACCTCCCCTGAAGGAGGGCAGGCCCAAATGCCTTGTGCACTGCGATGACCACAGTGGGAGAAAGCTTGGCTCCATATTAAAGCTTTCTATACTTTACTCTTTCCTAAACTGCACCATAAAAAAAAAAGAGTGGTGACTTGAACTTAACAAATGTTCTCAGTCCATATCTCAGCAAAGAGACACAAAGACTTGACACCACAATGGAATAATAACACATTTTCTCACCGTGTTCTGGTATTTACAATGTTCCAGGTCACAGCATTGTGATTATACATACCTTTGTATTTATATAAACCTCTTCCAAATATGTATAACTTATTTACAGCTCCAAGGAAACAATACGCACAGTTTTCACAAACAGCAGTACCACATTTTTTTCTCAGCTCCCTATGCATTCTATTGCTGTTATTTTCCAATAGGATTTATAGTGAACCTAATAATTTCATTGGGTATTATTCTGGACAGCACTAATTTGGGAATATGCATAAGTAAACTTCACACATTAGTTACTGGAAAATGAAGAAATTACATCTTTTCAAAATGAAAAAGAATTCCCTTCTCAGATGAAGCAGAACCTTAACTTGGCATTTCATGACCTTTGTATTTAAAAATCATTTATTAGCCACTGGATCGCAAATGAAGTTGAAAGAAGTACTATGCTTGCCTGAGGACTTCTTTCTTTCAGGCTTCCTAAAAAACCCAAAAAATTGGGTGGAGCTACATGAAATCACTGTTGTCCAATTAACAAGGATCTCACTCTTCAAGCTTACAAACAAGGGATTACATTAACACCTGCTAAGAAAGAAAACATGTTTAGATACCTTCATCTTAACCTGCTTGACACTGACTTCAAACTCCTGCCTGGCTCTCAGAAGAAAATTGTTGTGACTGACACATGCATTTTTCATTTGGGTTTGGGAATGTGAAGACTTTGTCAGTCCATATTTCTCTCACTGGTATTTATGCATAATTCACTTCAAGGATAATATGAGTTACATACATGCGTTCACAGGAGAATAGTTTCATAATGTAAAATTGTTGAAGGAAAACCATTATGCTTATGAGATGTAAATGCTGCATGTGAACATATGACACACAGAGTGTGCTGTAGGGTACTTCAAGGGTTTTGTCCAATACATACTTACAGTGGCATGTGTAAGCAACTCCTCTGCAGTTTATACATCAAAATAAACTGACCTTTTGGGCCTATACCTATATTTACAACATCTGTGCAGACATGAAAACATTTCTTTGCATTCATCAAGAAAGGAATCATACAGCTGCAGTAAACCAAAACCCCATCAGATTAAAGTAACACTTCACTACAAACTCTTGCAACAGGACCACAGTAGAAGGCAGCAAGCGCTGATTTTTAAAACACTCGTATGTCTGAAAAGCTGAACTTTCTGAAGCCCTAAATTGTTGGGAAAAAAAAAAGAAAAAAGCCCACTGAAATAAATCTGTGAGTGTTTTGTTTTGACAGTGTTCCTCAGGAATTCAGCATACTTAGCTGGGAAAATGCTAGCAGTTAAATCTATTCAATGTCATGACACACAAAATTGAAATATAATTGCTCCTAAGTGGTTGACAACTGGCAAGTACTTTTTCATGGATAGAGAGAAATTTATGCTATCAAATGGAAGATACTGTCAAAAGTTTGATTTTACTATAAATGAAAATGCCACATGAGGACTCAAAAGGATAAGGGAAAAAGCTCAGCAGTAACACTTTAATAACCACATATTTAAAAAGCTCTGAAGTGAAGAATCATTACATCAAAATAATTTTCTTTGAAAGATAGAAAAATAAATTATAGCACGAATATTAACAAGTTATCAGAATAGTGAATGTCAAAGAGTAGGAAAAAACAATCAGCCAATGACTGGCCTAGTTTAAAGAATGTCTTACCAATCATATGGTTAGCGACATGGATTTGTATCTCTCTCTCATTCTCAAAGGTCATCTGGCACTTGATGCATTGATAGGTCTTTTTCTGTTTAATAACCAAAAATAGGTTAGAGAAAACTGCACTGTAGCATAAGGCAAGTGTGATCATGAATATAGCATGCTATATCCTTCAACCTCCCTCCAATGAGGCCACCTCTTCTCATATATCCCATATAAGACACCAAGTTGGGCTGGGCTTTTTTGAGACTATAAATACACTCTCTAATTAACAGCCTGCTTTAGGAGAATTTTTAATTTCAACTTAAAAAAAATCAAGTTATAGTACTTGAAACTTTGAGTGCTTAAGCCATAAAAAGATTGCTCATGTCATTTAAACTATTACAGTAAAAATTCCCACAGAGTGAAACAAAATACATTGAAAGGTAACTGTTTTCAGAAAAGTATCAACTTTCTCAAAAAATTTCATCTTAAGTTAAACTCAAAATGCAGTAGGCAAAACACCTATGGTTACTTTGGGAAGTGAAAGGAAAAAAGTATATTTTTGTAATGGTTACCCATCAGAAATCCTGGAAAAAAACTGCACTACCACAAGGAACTCTTTCCTAGTGCAATCTGTTGTGCATTTTCTCTATCCCAGAGTTATACCAGGGAGGCTGAGCTGCAGAAGGCTGGAGTCAGTGTGAAGAGGCAATTATATGAACCATTTATTCAAATAGGGAAAATGGGGTTTGCACTCAGATTGACAGTGGTGTTTGTACTTGTGCAACATGACAGGAAAAAATCAAAGAAATCATTTCTAGAAATCAAAATGCATGTTGACAAGTTAGACACCCAAGTTAGGAAAAAAATAAAACATTAATGCTAAGTGGGTTTTTGTATATTTGCAGAAACTCTTATTTCCCAAAGCAGGAGTATGGTGCTTTGGTCTGATGTGCATGCTCATTGACTGCATGGGAATATGCTATCTAAATAGACATCTTTTGACATGCAATTAGAGAAAAATTGGGCCTTTTGTGCCTACTTCTTCCTAGAGAGTAATTCCTACTGCAGCGCTTGCCACCAGCCATGAGCATGCAGTCCATATCCATACAGCCAGTGTGGATCGCAGCAGAGCATGTGTTAAATCTCCAGCCACAAGCTCAGTTAGAGGAGCAATGGATGAGAATACCAAGCCATCAGCACTGAAAAATCCAATTCAGTGAACAACACTCGCTTAACTTTTTTGAAGGTGGTTTTTGTGCACTTTTACATGCACTTGAATTTTTCTTACAGCCTCTGCCCCACACCTAAGTATAGAATCCCATTTTTAGGACAGCAGTAATAAGTCAGAAGTTTTGAGTTTAAACAGAGGAGTTGCTGTCACCTCCTCTGAGCATGGGATCCAATTTCCTTGAACGCCTGCTGAGGAAAGAACAAATTAGGTGCTGCCAAGAGCTTCTTAACTACTTCCCATGTTATCAATGGCAACAAGTTAGCCTGCTGGAGGTTAACGAACTTGCTGTAATACCATAATAGCAAATGCACCGGTCTATGGATGTTATGCCTATTCCATGAATTCTGTACACAGTATGTATTTAGACATAGGCAGGGCCTTCCAGGCTAAAATAACAATGGGTGATTAACATGATAATAGGAAGAAGGCTGCACCCCATTGGCCAAAACCTGACACAGCCTAACTTATAAAAGGAAATAGTTTGGATTGGCTAGTTATCCCTAGGCAGCTCAAGAAAGAATCCTCCTGGAGTCCATTTGGAAATCAAGGCTGTTAATGGAAAAGCAGCTGGATTCCTGCAGTACTCTTTCTTGGGAGTCTCTTCTAGCAGACAAGCCCAGCACATACACATACACATGTCCTCTCAAATATGCTGGCATACACATGCTGAGGTCTCCTAACTTTAAAAACAAAGCAAAACACAAAACAACCTTGGAGGAGAAAAACAGGATTTGGGCAGTGAAGGATTCATCTGGTCACATTTAAAACTTGAAACCATCCTCTTTAAAACTTCGAAGCTGACTAAGTTCTGTGCCTTGTTCAACACTTATCTCTGTTTTGAGGGTTCCGTAAGTAACTACCTAAAAAGGACAACATTTCAGCTCAACTCTATTTCAAACCTTTAAAGTTATATTAAACACAAATGGTTATTTTATTTACTTATTTATTTTGGTGCTTCTGAATGCTACTTGCTAACAGATCTGGAGACAGGATGTCCTTGTTTACCCACAGACCCAGTGTAAGCTCCTCCACCCCATTTCAGAAACATATAAAACACTCCACTTGGCATGAGATCCCTCAGAGAAGATGGCAGATTTCATACTTCCTCTTGGCATTATCTTCAGCTTCAGCTGAGACACATGAATGCACAAGAGTAGCTTAACTGAGGTGATGGCTCTTGTGACAGGCTACCCTGTTCAATGTGGAGTGAGATTATTAAATGGTCTTATACAGGCCATAAACCAACTACAACTAGATTAGCACCTAGATGTATATGCAAGAAATAGCAACAGCTGATTTCTTGGCTCATTAATAATTCTCTTTAAAAGAAAGTTACAAAACTACATTTCCATTCTTCATAAATAGAGAGCGCCAGTTTGAATACAAGGGTGTGTTGTTTGTGGTACCAAATAAGATCTACTACTGCTTTTGTGGGTATTGTGGTTTCACAGACATTATTAACAGGTCAGTAATCTTTTTAAAGTTCTGTCTTCACAAGTGGTGACAATAAAGATGCTCAGACTCTGAGGAACTAACAGAGTCTAGATGATGGCATCTAGGTGACAAAAGAGACCAAATGAGCAGGCATTCAGCTGAGAGTTTGATCCCCGTTAAGTCAAGATATTTAATTCTAACCTTGGCACAAAATAGTAGTAATAGCAACAGAAGGTTCTGCTTTCTTTTCTAAAGTAACTATTGTTCCCATGGGTTTTCCAGACTGTCCTCCTTTAGATCTGGAAACGGTTTCCTGTTCTACAAAGAAAATATTCCTCCATTCAAGTGGATTTACAAGTGAAGAGAAGGGGTGCAGGGGAGAACAAAGAGAAGGAATTGAGTCCAAGAAAGTATGCAGGAGAAAAGGAACTGAGTAAAGGAGCACAATAGGGTTCATTCTTCCAACTTCCTATGCCTCCTCCTTTGCTTCTTCAATCCGAATAATCTAGGTGGGCTAAAAATACAACCCTATTCAAGATGGAAATTTAATGGAAGACTAAGCATTTGCCATTGTCAATGTTGAACAAGTATTGTTGACGATAACTAAGGTACAAAATTAGGATAAATCTGTGTAAAAGAAAGAACAGCTGGAAACATTTCTAGTATAACAAGGGGCAATGAGAAATCTCAATCCTAAGCAACTAGTCACATTTCTCAAGACATGACATTGCTCTGTAAAACACCTTAAAAGGAATTAGTAGAATATGTTCAAAACTGAAGCCCCTATGCACAGAAATATGTTCAGAGAAACATGAAAGCATTACCTCTGATGCAATCGTAATAGAATTAGAAAAGGTCTTAAGCTATACATGTGTCAGGTACTGGAATGGTACCTCCACTTGTGATGCTCATCTAAAAAATAAAAAGCTTCAGTCCTATCCAAACAGAATAGCTCAAGTAAAACTATAAGAATCAAACAAAAAATTATGTTAGAGCAATCTTTTACTACTACGGTGTATTTTATTTATTCCTCTTAGTGCTGCTCCCTATGGAAGACCATTGATTTGACTTAAAATCTCCTAATAACAAATCCTCCAATGCAGATGCTGCCATGCACACAAGACAAAAACTTTGTCCATCGGGAAATCAATCTTGTTGACCATCAAGACTGCATCCTACTTAGAAGTCCTAAAAACAAATGTGATCAATTCAGGGAAATCTCTTCCTGGTTGACAGCTATACTATAGTGTTACTGAAGAAGACAGAATAAAGCAGCTTTTCAAGGGTTAGATGCTTTCTTTCATTCTTATGGATTAAAAAAAGCAAACCCCAAACTGCCAAGCAATTCTGAGTGCTTTTTGATCCTCAGCTAGCTGTCTCCAACTGATTTTCAGAACAAGACCTCCAAAAGTTGAATAGTAAAAGATTGAAACATAATATAACAAAATATTCATACTCTCTTTGTGGTGCTATGTCCATGTGCAGATGTATACAAACATTTACACTTACAGTAAACAAGAATTCTTTTTCTCCTGCCTTTTTTCTTTTCCCAAATATTTTCTTTTTTTTATTCATCAATAGCTAATATTTGTTTTCTTCCTTTCCTTCACTTTGGGGCTAAATCTTAATTTTATTGGTTTTCCCCTGAAATTCCTTAGGCTTCCATGCTCATTTCTACAATTCAAGAAGTAACCAACAACTGTGGTGGAGTGATTTCTGACACTGAAAGAAGTTACAGATTTTTTTACGTCATCATCATCTTTTCCATTTGCTTGGATTTCATTCTGCCTATTTTTATTTACCCTGAAATATATACCCACTACTTAAAATCTAATCTCCCTACACTTTCTTTCTTACTGTACCTTGCTCTAATCTTCAACTGCTTTTCTGTTTAAGAAAGAAAAATCAATAAGGTGTTTAAAAAAGAAATGTAGAAGTGCTCATGAACTGGAGAGAAGCAGGTTTTTTCCTCTGGACATCTGCAAATAATTCTACATGTATTGTGCATTTAAGATTGCTCCAGTAAAATGGTATTTTACCTGTGTGCAGCATACTAACAAGATGACAAGAGAGACTGTGTTCAACTTGCTTAGTTTTGCTGTGAAACCAATGAAGTTAATGTTATTCCTAAAATAGGGAAATTTACCATCATTTAAAAGAGAGTGTAATTCTTTCAAAACTCCTGAGCTAGGCAGACACAAAGATCAGTCATTGCCTTGAGAAACCTGAGTGAAACACCAACAGTTTCCATATGAACTTATATTAGAATTCAGCTCTTGTACCGATAATGAAGGGAAAGATAATGAATTATTCCTAATAACAATATATCAATTCCTGGCATACATATCATAAATGTCTCTAGTATCTGCATATGTGCAGGCCATAGATACCCATTGAACGTACTATTTGCTATCATCACAAATGCCAATTTTTTGTTATTTTCTATAAAGGAACAAAGACCTTCCCTCATGGGATGAAATTCAAAGAATTTACCTTATTGAAGAACTTAAAACTCTCCCTTGGGAGAACAAGTATGGAAGCTGTCACTGAAAAGAAAGAGTTAAAGCAAGAAATAGGACCAGAAAACAGGAATGTATGCTGCTTCTGATAGTCGATAGAAAAGAAAAGGTAATACTTTAGGCTATAGGCACTGCCATATGAAGTAAAAATTAGTCTTACCTAAGAGAACGGAGGTGTTTTAAAGAATCTAGAAAAAAACAAAGGCTTGAAGAGAAGGAAGAAGAATGACCTAGCCAGAGCCCGAGCCGAATTCTCAAGAGGTATCACACTGAAGGAGGGATACTACCATTCCTCATTCTCTTGCAGAATTAGGTGTGTGTGCCTGGAGGCTTAATCATACATTCACCACATACAGAGGGAACAATATCCAGTTGTTTAACTAAAAAAGGACAAACCCAAGAATTAACCTTTCAGTGGGATTCGCTCAGAAGCTGGGAACGGAGCATTGATGCCAGTGGGTGCTGGCACAGGCACTGCCATGCTTTGACCTGGCCACACACAACCCAGCTCTAGCAGATGCTGCTGCCCCATATGCCCTGGCACTGAGGCAGCCCTACCAAGTCCCACTGGGGGCACACATAGCCTGCACTGTCTCTAGTGCAGGCATTTCAGTCTGTGTCTTCATGCCATACTTAGGGTTTTCTCTTGCTTACTGAGCCTCCAGTGTTCTGGTTGAATGGTATTTTCAGGTTCTTTTAATGCAGTGAGATGGAAGAGTGTTTGTGGGTGCTTTAATTAGCAGATTGGCATAAACAGGCATCTACGGCTGGAATTATTCATTAGGAGTTGGGTGCCTGATTTCCTTAGATACTTTTGAAAATCTCACCCCATCATGTTTAATTAAAAATGTCAGATGATATCAATACTCAGATGTGTCTGCTGTTGGTCTCCCGAGAAGACTTCCAAAATCTACTTCTCATTCCATCTGTTCCTGACAGAGGAAGGACTGACTTGGCCCATTCTTGAACCAGAACTTCAAGAAAGAATTTTAAAAGACTATAAACTGCGAATGATGTTAATCTCCTTAGCAGACTTCTGAAACCCTTCTTGGATCTGCATGTTCCCAAGTATCTCTTAAGCTAAGAAACATGAAAGCAGCCTATCTGCAAATATTAAAGGAAAGCACAATTAGACGCAATCTGCATTAGACAATTTCTACATATGCTAAGAAAACTACTTCTCTTACAGAAGAGCCATGAAGCAGATCCTTTCAAAATCACTTTGCAAATTATCCACACACACATACAAGCACACATGTATGCACACAGACATCCAATAGCCTCACAATGTTCACTCCAACAGCCATCCATAACAGCAAGCTCTTTGGCACAGAAATTTGTTTTAGGTGAGAATTTGGGGGGATAGGGTGGAATTCACTAAATTTTTCCTTCGAAGTTCCTTTAAGATCCTGCTCACCTTTAATTTGCTGGCAGGAACTCAACTCTCATTCCTCAAGTAAGACAGATCATTTTCTTTTTTTTCTGTTTTGGGCACTCAGCATCTCCTTTTTTCATGGAAATCTCCCAGCTTTTCCAGATCTGCCACTTCAGAAGTATCAGAATTCATGGACAAACTCAATCCCCACCACTCAAGTGTCTCAGCTCTCTGTTGGTGAATCTAGGGCAGTTGTAGGATAAAAAAAACTCATGCGTTGCCACTAGGAATCAAGAACCCTGCAAGACTGAGCAACATGTAATTTTTCTATGTACCTTACTCTACCTTTCTTCCTCTTTCATTGGATTATTTTGTAGCATAAGTAAACTGACAGTTTACAAAAAATAACAGCAGATCAGTTCTGAGTTGCACTGAAGGTCTACGTTTTATCCCTTAGACATTTTAAAGTTCAGCTGTACTTACTCTGGGAACAGGGGACGTCTGGGTACCTTTCCTTTGGCCACTAGTCTCAGGCGTCAGGTCTCGGTGGTCTACCTGGATGTGGCTCTCTAGGTCTTCAGCACTTTCAAATTTGACACTACACTCTGGACACCTCAGACTGCCGCATGGTCTCTCATTCCCCTCCTGTGGAGCCAAGCCCAAAGACTGTCCATTGGTGCTCCTGGTCATGCATCCAGCACACAGGCCATAAGGAAGGCCATTCACATCCAACTTTACCAAGTCCTGCTTATTCCGGAACTCCTTCAAGCACAATGCACACTTGTAGAGTTTCTGCAAGGCCTGGCCGTTGGGAGACGAGGTTGCAGAGTTTCCTGCCAATTTCTGCATATGGAACGTCCCATGGATTTTCAGCTCTAGGGTAGAGGTGACTGTTTGCATGCAGACAACGCAGCGAAACCCAGTGAGGGAGTTTCTGAGATCCGGATGCATCTGGCAGTGCTCGATAAATTCCTCCTCACTCTGCAGTGGCATTTTGCAGATCCGACACGTCCCTGTATCCAAACTCTTGCTGTGAGTGACTTTGTGCTCCGTCAGGGTCAGGAGTGATGGGAAGCGTTCCCCACAGATGGGACACATGTAGTGCTTGGCTGGGCCGCGATGGGTCTGCATGTGCTCTCTCAGGCCATTTTCTGAGAAAAAGGTCCTTGAGCAGATATTACACTTGTGGCTACCTTTGATGAATTCTGCTTTCTTCCTAGAACAGTCATCCTCTCCAGGCCTGATGTTATGGTCTCTCAAACGATGGTTCTGCAAGAGGACCTCCATAGTGTAGGCAGCCCCACAAATATCACAGCCATACATGGGCTCAGAAGCATCTACATCATCTTCACTGGCTTCATGACTGTTAGAAGTATCTGGATTCTTCATTAGCATGTTTTGGATATCTGCCCCTTCTGTCTTCTTATTAGTTGGGGTCATGCCATTAGCTGTACCATTCTCCGCACTAGCATCAAAAACACAATGTTTTTCCCTCAGGTGCTTTTCAAGCAAGATGATGGCATGAAAGGCTTTGCTACAAAACTTGCAGTTGTATTTTTTGCTGTGGGTTGTGATGTGACACTGCAGCTCTACCTCTGTGCTAAAGGTCTCACCACAGAAGATGCATTTGTGAGACTTTGACGGATTCCCCAGGTGACTATGCTTCACATGGATCTGGAGATCCACCTCCTTCCTAAAATCCCAGTTACAGGCTGTGCAACGATACATCTTCTTTTCATTGCTGTGCTTGACTGCCAGATGCACTTGGATAGATACCTTGGAATCAAAAACTTCTTGGCAAAGGGTGCAGTGATACAACACAAAAGTATGCATGTCCAACAAATGTTTCTGCAAATCATCCACTGAAGAAAACTGTTTGTCACAGCTCTCACATACATAATGAGTTGAAGTTGTCATGTAATGCACGGTGAGATGTTGCAGAAGAGACTCCTGGGAATCAAAGTCTTCTTTACACTGAGGGCAAGACTGTTTCCTCAACAGCAACTCCAAATGCAACTTTAAATGGGTTTGAAAACTTTCAAAATTTGAGAACTTTAGATCACACTGATTACATGGGTATTCACCATTAGACACTGAATTTACGCTAGCAGAAAGCCTTTGCCTTTTAGGGGATGAGACTTCAACATCAGAAGAAACTGGACTCTGCTCTGCTTTTGACTTCTTATTGTGTGCCAGAGGAATGTTCTTGTGGTTTTCTTTAATATGCTTTGTAAGCTTCAGGATGGAGCCAAAAATGGGGGAGTTTGTGCAATAAGGGCACGAATAAACTTCCATAAAAGACTGTGTTGGCTGAATGACAGGAGAATCCAATTTTGAATTTCCTACATTGCAGTGAGTCTGCTGAATGTGCTCAGTCAAGGTTGCTTCGGTCAGAAAGCCCATGGAGCACTGGTTACAGAAGAAAGCGTTGTTGCCATCTTGAGGGGTTGCATTTGGTCCACAGTGAGTAATACGGATATGTTCTTGTAAGCTGTTGATATCTGCAAACATCTCTGGGCAGTAGTTACAGTGAAAGGCAGAAATGTTGCTAAATTGCATCATGGGATAGGCATGGGTTTTGTGCACTTTTCTCACATGTTCATTCAAGTTGTACAGTGTAGGCATGGAATCAAGGCAGATCTGGCACGTGTGGCTTTGCTGAGGTTTGTCTGCATGAATGGTCTTCAGGTGGATCTCCAGAACAGCAAGGCTGTTGAAGTCGCGCTTTGAGCAGTATGGACAGCTGTAGGTAACTTTAGACCAGTTCTGGCCTTCCTCTCTGTCCACAGACCTCATTTTCTTTTGCCCTCTCAAAGGCTTTAAGGTTGAATCTGGGGTGGAACCTCTTTCCACCGACGCGCTAGAGTCAGGCGTTGCACTGCTCATGGATGCCACACTCCCCAAGACTGGGTCAGGGCTGATGCTGTGATTGCTGGAGTCAGGTTGTCTGTGGCTGTCCAAGTGGCAATAGACATCCTCCACTGAAGAAAACTGCTCTGGGCACATAGGGCACTTGTGTTTTTTGTTGGCATGGGCTTGATGAATGTGTGAGAGCAGCGAGTTTTCGTCTGCAAATACTTCAGGGCAATGAATACACTGCAAATCTGCCTTCTCGGAAAGCTGTGGGTGGCGTGTCATTACATGCTTCTCCAAATCTTCAGTCTGACTGAATGTCTCTTCACAGTAATCACACATAAAATCATCCTTTTTTACCTCTTTCTCAGTCTTTGCCATATGTTCCTTGTTCTTTTTATGAGCTTGCATGTGACTCTGTAATGAGCTGGTAGATGAAAACCCACGTTTACATACAGTACACTTGAATGGTTTGCTGGAGCTGTGGGTTTTCAGGTGAATTTTGAGGTGGTCGCTGCGAGAGAATGCAGCTTCACATTCATGGCAATGGTACTTTTTATCCCCAGTGTGAAGCTTGATATGGCGATCCCTGCTTCTCTTGTGCTTAAAAAGCCGGCTACAGTAGGTGCATTTGAAAGGTAGTTTATCACTATGTATCTGCTCGTGCCTTTTAAGGTAGCTTAGGCGAATGAAGGACTTATCACAAAACTGACAGGGATATGGCAGGCTAGTCCCCCCTTCCTCCTCCCCGATGCCGAGATCACACCCATCTCCTATCATCTGAGTGGGTGATGCAACATCTTTGCTGGAGGGAGATGAAGCCACCCAGGAGAGTTGTGGGTCGTCATCACCATCTGTAATGGGAAAGCAGAAAGGAGATTAAAAACAATTCCCAGTGCATCTGTGAAATAAGGACAAAGCTCTCAACAACACTATGGGCTTCTGCTACTACAGCATTAAAAAAAAAAAAGCAACTAAAAAAAGAGGTCTTGAATTTCAAAGGAGGTTTGAGAAAGAGAAATAAAAATATAGACGCACACATAATTCACAAATATGTCAACATACAGTACAAATAAAAAGCATTCTTCTTTGGCAGGTCTTACACCTGCTTAGTGTATAGCAAAGCAATAAGCAATGAATAAAGAAAGCAAAACACAATGTGCAATGAAGCAATACAAACATTTTGAAAAGCTACAGTGTTAAGTGATCACCTGTGATTTTGTGGGTCTTTTAATGCTACATCAAGATGTTTTTAAGCAATGTCTCCATTAAACAAAATCATCCAGTTTGTCTCAAAATTTTATCAGAATGAAAAGCTGCTCAAAAGCAGAGTCAAACATCTCAGTGAAATAAAAGCATCATATTTGAGACTGCTCAAGACAATCACAGAAGAGATCTGTACCATTACCAAATTTCATTACATGAAAGGTAATGTTGCCTGCTTGGTACAAAAACATAAAAATTAAAAAAGCCCAGAAAATCACTATTGGAGATCTCAAGATGTCACAAAAGAATCAACTTCAGGATAAATCAACAATGGCCCAGCCTCTGTTCTAATAACTATTTCCTTTGCTCAATATGAGGCTTTGGAAAATACTTTATAATTCAATATTCCCATAAAGAAACACAGCACTGACTCCATCAGCAAAACAGTCATTTTAGGAAAAATACATAAATGTTGGCAGCTTTTGTGAACGGAATAGTTAACAAGAAACAGAAGAGAGTGAGTTCAACTATCCTTATTCAGATAAACGTAGAGATGTTAAGAGGCCACTAATCTGATATAAAACTGAACCACAGAACAAAGCAAAACCAAAATCCATGTAAAAGAGGGAAGGCACCACATACACATTTCGAGATTCAAAAAAGGAACCAGTTCTCCAGATACATTGTCCTTATAAAACATTTAACGTTCCTACTTCAGCTCTTACTAAAACAAACCAATAAAAAAATCCCCAACTGTGCGTGTAGGCTGCCACACGCACGCTCCTCGTGCCTGCCAACTACAGAGTCACCGGGCAGAGAAGAGCACATGTCCGGTGGAGAAGCTCTCAAAGAAAGGCTCAGCTAATGAGGATATCACCACCATAAGAGGCTGGCTCCTGTGGCACCTTTTGCTGTGCCAAGGACCTCCTTTTCAATCCCAAGAAAAGAGAGAGCAGAGCTACCTCAGAAAAACTAAACCAAATAATCACACACCAAACAACTTTTCCTGCACAACAGGGCTGCCTGTTTTCTGGATGCACAGGTTGGGCACTAGCTCCCCTTGCCCTGTGCTCCCAGGGAGCTCCACTCCCCCACTTTAACTAAGTCTCCTGCTTCAGAGAGATGCTGCATACTGAGAACACACTTCCTCCTGCTCCTGAAATGCATCCTGGCTCTCAGCAAGCACCCGCGCTTCTAAGACGCTCAAGGTCTTTGTGCTCAACTAACTCCCTCCAGCCTGGCAGTGCCTGAACCTAAAACACAAGGCGATCGGCCCCTGCTTTTTACATGAACTTTTCCCAGGCTTCGCTCCCCCAACCATGCACTGGTCTGTCTCTGCGGCTGGAACAAAACCTCCTGTTCCCAATTTACGCCACCTCTGCCGCCTGCCCGGCTGCCGGCACAGCTTCGCTCTGTCCCCAGGGAGCCCCCGGCCCCTGTCTCTGCTGCCAGCCGCATCCAGGACTCCATCCCCAAAGACCCAAGGCCACGGCCAGTGGAGGGAAGAAGGCAGCCGGCTGCCAGCGCCTGGATTAGGGGCCCCAGGGAGATGCCGGTAGCTCAGGGCTGGCTAATTCCCTTCTCTCACCAGCTGGGCTCCTCCAGGGGAGAAGAGACAAAGGCGAGCAAGAGGGGGATTCTGGGCCTGAAGTAGGGCAGCACATGTTGAGTTTGCAACCGCTACTGCTATCTATCGGGGTGGAGGGGGAGAGAAGAAAGACAATGACAGGATAAAAATCACACCATCATCATGCTACTTACTGCTTGGACTTACTGGCTGCAATTAAAATAATTTTAAATGTTCACTTTGAAGAAAGTATTACAAAAATACACACATTTTAAATACCTCCCCGTTTGCAGCCAGACTACGCACACTTCGTGCTGGGCAGTAGCAGGCAGAGGAAGGGCTGCACCATGCCAGAGAGAACCCTGAGCACTTCAAATGGCTCCAGGAAATAAAGCTGCATTGTTCAGGCTTGAAACTGGAGATGCAGTGGGCCAAATCCAGTGGTAATACAGGCTGGGCCCACTGCTCTAACTTCGTTACATCCATATGTGCTTATGCCAACCATTACGCTGGCCCACCATGCAAATTGAACAAATCTGCTAGCAGGCCTCTTTTGCCTCTGAAACAAACCAATCTACCTCAAAATGCACTCTAACATTCAACTAGGGCCAGTTCCCCTACAGCTGCTGCTCTTCAAACATATTGGGCTATTCAGAAAACAAAATCCAAGAAAGCTGGTATTACTTTGTGAGTGATGCACAAAGACGTTGCTGTGCTAATATAATTTGGATTCAAAAACCTTAACGTTTCTCAGATTGAAAAGCTGGGTTCCAAAAGAAAATGGAAGCACTTACATAGACAGTTGAAAGGAAAGATTATCTCCATTTGTCAGAGCTTTTACCGATTTTCATGTTTAACTTTTAGATAATTTTTATTGCATTCTTTTCTCATACTTTAACAATTTAAAAAGAATTAGAAAACTTTAAAGCCCAGAAACAACCTACCTTGACTTCTTTGCAAACAAGATACAAAATTACTAAAGGCCTAAACCAAAGAAATTAGGCAAAACTCATTATCATTTATCTCTTTATGGATTGAAAAATAGCCCTGTTAAATTTAACGTGCCATATTAAATTGAAGAAAAGACCTATAATGAACTGAGAAAGAAAATCTAAGGTATTTTACCAGAGTAATATTTTAGTGGGAAGATATAGTTTAGATGTGGTGTGGCATGTCTAACAACGATGGTTAGAATAATAATTCTACATTAATGCAATCAAAAGAAAGTAGCAGAATGAGAAAAATCACTTTCAAAAAGGAGATTAAAGTCATTAAAAATGGCTAATCCTGCAAAGTGGGACTGTTCTAAAATAGAGAATCACATGGCTGGTGCGAGTCCTTTGTCATTTGCACATAAGAGAATCAAAACAAGTATTAAAAGGGTAAGAAAATTCAATAAAAAGTTTAATTAGTAAAAAAAGAGCATTAAGGAAGCTTCAGGATGTCAGTAGTCCTCAGGATATATGTGTGGATCATGAAGCTTAAAGGGCCAGATTTGATAATCAATCTCAAAGTGGTACAGTAATTTAGCAACTTGATGTTCAGTACGTTTACAGGACTGCAAGCATTTATCATCATCACTGAGGAGCTAATTCTAGCCTCAATGCATTCAATAAATGCATTTTTCCTTCTAATAATAGCAATTGGGCCAAACTGTAATATAAATCATACTTCATCCTCTATTTATTTTCCAGATAACAGGAGCCAAGTTCCAAAATAAACTCATGATGCTAAAGCAATAAAACGAAGTCTTAAAAAATGTGATCTCTCTTAGAAGAGACAAACAGCACATCACAGATTGCCAGCAGTGAGCAGCACTGCCATCTCAGCATACAGTGATGACGTTGATATATTCATTATTTCAGAGTAATTTTGCTAATAGAAAGAAAATCAACCAGACACAATTAAGCAGGCGCAACTTCACAGTTCCTGCAAACACCTTCCTCCATCTCCCTACACAAAGCTACCCGCAAATATTATGCTCCCACCAGACTCACTCTTCTGCCCAGTCATCCCCAATGCTGGGGTCAGTGCTCATGAGCAGGGGCAGCACTGCTCCCTCAGCCAGCTGCCTTTTCTCCTAAGAACAAAAGGTATGCACAGAGCCCCATTTGCTGTCCCAGATCTGAAGTTCAGCTTTGCCTAAACCTTCTGTTTACCAGTGTAGAGCATCATTGGGTTCCCTTCCAGTGAAAAACCTCCTTTCTCTGTCTCCATTGTGCACAGAGGGTTCAGGTACCTCTTCAGAAGCCCTCAATACATCCCTCCACACTGTGAGCATGTCGCAATGTAGCCCATGCCATATGAGAGGGAGACCAGTTTATTCCTGCAGGTGTGGGTGCAAACAGCAGCACAGATTGAGCACCATAGGGCTCAGAAGAGGCCACACAATGTGTCCAGGTATCAAGACAATATCCAGGGCTTGACTAAAGAGGCAAGTTTGAGACTCCCCTCCTCAGCCCAGAAGGCATCTCCATACAGAACAATAAACCAAGGAGGATAGATTTGGAAGATGCTCTTATTCTATCATGTTTAATCCTCTAGCACAGAGCTAGTACGCAAGAGAAATAGCTAAATTAACAAAAACAAAAGCCCAAAACCAATTGTTGAGGAAAGGATTGCTGTTGATTTAAATTCAGACTCCCTGTTCTCTCTGAACCTCTCCATGGCACACAAGTTAAAAATGGTCAAAGCTCTCAAATTGCTTTAGAGAGATGGTGGAATTCTAGCACCCAAAAAAGTAAGTTACTGTTGAAAAAAAGCTTGGCATCATAAGACACACTTCTGAGCTGTGTTTCATCTCCTCACCTCCATAATGGAAAAAAGCCAGCTGCTCCCTGAGGACAAATTGTAGGGCTTACTTCTGTATAGCTGTGGAAATCCCAAAATGTCCATCCTCAGATGGAAATGCCAGATAGAAATGCTATCAATTTCAATTATTATTATTATTACCACATATGCTTAACTATACAACACAGAGGTTGAGAACTGAGAAATCTGCAGTACTGGTTACAGCAAATTTTGCATTGCTGCAGCACTATGTATTAAAGCTAAGGCTAGATCATTGCGATGGATTATAGTAAGAGCCTCACATGACATATGCTGCTCATGTACACTGCAGTGCTGGTGTCAAATAATACACGTCAAGTTTATGTATCAGTATTTTCAGTGTACTGTGGCAGCTTTTTACTTAATTTTTCTGTTGGAATGCTTATTTCCACTTTCCTGCACATTTCCCACACAGCTATAACACAGTAAATAATAAAAAATACCATTAATTTTCTACGGAGATATTAGCTTCTCTGAATGGTTTTGTCCATTGCGTTACAGAAGGCAATAGTGGACTGTGATCATCAGCTCTTGGAGCAACAAAAGCCTTTTTATGCTGCCACCACACCTATCTCTGTGTTGTGACTGAAATCCAGCATTAACGCACACTCACACACTCTTCACTAAACAATAAGAAAAGATTACTACAACTCATTTACAACTACAAAAATTCCATTCCAGTGTCCCACAGAACTGGTCAACCAACCCTTAGCCACGGGACTAAGGAGGTGCCCCGGGAAGCTAAGGAACTCCGTATGCAGCTTCAGACTTCAGCAACATTAGCTTCTTCACAAAAGTGTCTTCACAGATTTTTATCTTAAGGCACTATGCCATTTTTTAAATACATATAAGCATATATATAAAATGTTCAAAGCAAACCTAAAACGGGATGAAAATTTAGGAGGTGCTAAATTAAGTGGCACCACAGGCAGTGCTTTCATTGTTATCTGTGACTTGAGAAAAACGCAGTTATACCTAATTACATGCTTATGTGGAAAGCATTTTTGTTGGACTAAATTACCAGTTAGTGACTCTTTTTCCAACTTCTCAGCTTTGTGCTGCAGTTCATTTTTAAGTGAAGTTAAGAAAAGACAGACAGACGTCTGGCTCAATGGAAAGTATCTATAATCTGATTTTTCTTCTCATGCAGAGAGCAACTTGGTATTTTGAATACAAAATCAGCCCAAGATGTAGTGCAGAATTTCAAACATTAAACTTGCTGGGGTGTCTGCGCAGATACATGGTTACACATGGACAGTTTAAACCTTGCTGTCTTTGTTTAAACTTTTTTGTAGTGATCAAAGATACATTTAATTAACTCTTTTTTTATTCTGCAAGTCAAAAGTGTACACAAAGATGTCTTTTGAAGCTTAGTTGATACATAGAAACTTCTTAAGCCAGAGTAATGAGTACCTGGGCCCTTGCCTCCCATTAGCAGAGATACCAAGACTCACTAAAGACCATCGATAGGAGGATATGTAATTCTCCACAGATGATAAAATCAGAAAGTTATTTCTAATATTATTTTTTCTTATTTCAAACCGTCTGTATTTTGCTGGTAAAAAATTAACATATCATTAAATTAGTTATTTCACACTTCAATAAATGGCATAGTAAGGGGTGGAGGAGAAAGTTTTATGTTAGATCTAGGAATAAACTAAATGCTTTCAGAGTTGAATCACTGTTTTTCTTTACTCCCTTTGGAAAAGCAGCAAATACTATATTCTGCTGTGCATCATGGACTTGGGACTGAAAACAGCTGCACTCTAATTACATGTAAAGTGTACCAAAACATTCCTTTTATCACAGACTGTAAATCTGTTAGCATCTGTCTCTCCTTTGTTTCTTCCACAAGATACAAGCTTGTTTCTACATTTTTCTCACCTGTAGCAGTAATTAAAATTCATTATAAATGAAAGGAGTGAACACTAAAACAAGTTCCTCTGTGTACAGTTCTAAACTCAAATTAGAAACAGCTGTTTGCTAATTCATGCAGTGATGTTTTGTCGTGCTCTGTGAATCAATAATAACTCACCCTATTTCCACCAAAATGTTAGAATTATACATATATTTTGCTTAGCAATTTGCGGTTCAGAAATGTTCAAATGCATATTTGGGTTTTTTTAAGCGAGATGAGAAGATGATACCAGCAAAATTATCAGTGAATTAACAGAAAGATCTTAACAGCTTGCTGCTTGTGCTTACCCTGCTGCCAAGAGGGTGCTGTGCCATTCCTGCCTGCTTTGATACTTGCAGAGCATTTAGCAAGAAAGCACAATGTAAGACAGATGTAAAAGAACAAAACTGTACAGAGGGTCACACGCACGCATCACAGATGCAATAGTCACACCGAGAGACTCCCACAGAATTAGAGTTTCAGCTATGACATGTACAACTTTCAAGCATAAGGAATGACAAAGCCCTTAGGAAAATAATCCTAGTAGAATAATTATTACTTATAATAATTAGTTATAAAATTAGTTATAATAAATGGTAATGTTGTTAATAATATCTCTTCATATTATGTTAGCCAGAGAACAAACTTCATGTGACCCTATTGGCCTTATACTCATACAATTATATTCTGCATTTCTTGCTACTTGATGTCAACATTTATCATGATTTCAACACTTGATTAGACAAAACAAAGAGACAACACACAGCGGTTAAGAGCTTTGCTGCTTCATTTTTTTATCTAAACCTAAGGATACAAGGGGGGCAGTTGCAACAATCTGAGCACAGACCAGGGCAGATTTGCAGAGCCTGTCCTCACTGTGGCAGGACCAGGGCCATCCCAGCCCCTGCACTGTCCTCTTTGCAGAGCCAAAGACCCAGCCTGAAGCGGTGAAAGAGCATCAGCCTCCATGAAGATCTCTGCAGTACATGCAAGAAAAATCCTTAACTCCTCTATACATAAAGATGTTTTCCCTTCCTTGTGTTTTGTTGCTGCTAGCAGGAAGGGTGCTTCCCACACAGCACAAACCCAAGCATCAAGGCTCTGAAACGCTCATGGAGATGGGGCGAGCGGAAGAGCCTTTCTGGTGGGATGAAATGCAAGAGATGAATTTCCTAGATTTATGATTTCCTCCCTCCCATCAGATCAGGCAGCTCTCAAATACAGCAGGCACCTGTTCTCAGGCTGTTCTGCTGAGCACCCTCAGGCATGTGCAGTCAGGCAGACTTGGCTCAAGCTCCTTCCCTGAGTCCATACCCATAACTGAGCATCAGACATACAGACTAGCTGCTGTTTGGAGAAACTCAGTGAATACAGAAGCCAAATTAAAGAGAGACAGACTTTTCTCCAGGAACTGACCAGACTGGTGTGATTTAATTTAATGCTTTACTGTGCTCATTTTCATGTTTCTGAATTGTACTTTCAAGTGAAGATTAAGCCATCAATTACAATCCATTTAGCTCATTCATAAAAGTCATTTAAGGGTCATATCTTGCATGGTGAGCAGGGAGCCCTGTAAGCCAACACTGACAAGGACAGGCAGCACTTTCCCACAGGATATTCAGTTTGTGCTGAATAGAGTCAGAGCTTCTTTTGATGGTATGGGCAGCAGCCTGGAGGAGCAAGTGCCTTTAAAATTGGCGCAGTGGCAAACTAGGACAGAGAGAGTTTTGCCAAATCCTTTCCATAGCTGCTGCTACTGCTAAGACAAATGCATAACTTCTTCTGCGCTGCTAGACAATAGAGCGGTGTTTCCATTTCTGTGAAGCTCTGTTTCAACTTTTCAGCCATGTCAACTCTGAGACAGAAGAACCACTAAAAAGGGAGAAAACTAAGACCAGACACCACAAATACTCCATGTCTTCCGACTGGGGTCACCAAAAGCTGGACTGCTAGGGGGAGATCTTCACCTGATGCTACACAATGACCTGACCTCTAGGAAAATGAGTTTGCAGTCCCTGTCTCTAGCATGCGAAAAGTACTTTCCCAAGAGCAGACTTTTGCTCCTGAGTATTTTCCATCAGCACTCAGTAGAAGAAATGTCAATTGCCATGTTCCAAACGTAGAAAAACCTCATGTTTCAAACCTCAGCCCTGCACAGGACTTTACTGCTAAGCCTTCCAGCCAGAGGAATTTAAAACTGGTCGTATTATTAGAGCAAGTTGCAGAGGAAAATAAAACCAGCTTGTTAAGTTAGAAGGAGTAGGCTGTTCCAGACTCTCATTTTGATCTAGGTGGAAAAACTGTGACGCATTTACGAATTTAATGGGTTGACGTTCATGATGAATAGGCCTAATGCTGAAAAACACATGTTGGCTGAAATTACTCAGCAATAAACAAACAGTAAAAAACAACAACATCCAGACTTTATACTGCCTTCAAAGAACAAGGGAAGAAAAACCAATAAATTACGTCTGATAGACAGTATCAAGTAACCTGTTTTATAGCTAGACATATGCATTACTGGCCTGACTTCCAAATGTGTTGTGTATTTACATCAATCCCACTGAAATCAGTTGCTCAACACTTCTCAAAACTCAAATGAAATAAATATAAAATATAGCCAGTTCTACACAGATGTATTTTCAGAAAGATGCACATATTCCTTGTCTCTTTCATGGATTCAGAATCAAGATTTCATGCAAACACCGTGCATGGAAATGAAGCTGCCCTTGTGAACATGCCAGCTTCCAAAAGTCTGGTGAGTGTTGCTCCTCGAGGTCTCCATCCATATATTCTGGGGTACATACACCCCAGAGATCTCCACAGGTATCCCTGGAGCTGAGGAAGCTGCCAACTCCCCCTGACCCAAGCTGGGAAATGGGGTTTGCTCCTGTGAAGTATACCTCCCATTCCCTGGAGATGGTATGTGTTGTGGCAAAGTACAACCAGTTAAGACTCTGGGTTTATTAGCGAGCAAATTAAAAAAAAACCAAACATATCATTTAAACAGAAGACCCGCAAATGTAAAAGCGCATTGCTGAATATGAAGCACATTCAGAGTATCATTTAGATAAACATTGGTCTGCATGAATCTGCACTATGTTTGTGACTGTCCTGAGAGGAATTGGACTAAACAGAGGCAGGAAGTAAGTTCTCCCCTTATCAATACCTGACAGAAATAACAGGTTTAAAAAGAAAATAATTATAGATTTTGTGCTATGCAAGATGAAAGCCAAACAGCATGGCTTACCTACAAGAGATGTGTACTAAGCAATGAATAATAATGCTACTTCTTTTTCACTAACAGTATCCACCATTTTAAATAAGAAATAACTTTTAAAACAAGTAAGCAAACAAAGGTGTTTGCCAGCCGGTAAGAATCTTTCCTGGTACATCAGTGTTTCCCTACAACAAATGTGCCTCATGAGAGACCTTTGAAGTTTAACCAGCAGTGACCCAGCATCTGTGATCTGAGGACTTGCACTGCACTGCACAACAAAACCATCCACCGAAAGCTGCTCTCTTCTTCCATCACATCTTTGCCCTTTTGACTGAAGGGCCCAATGGCAACTCGTGTGACTGTGCTCTCAGGTTTTCAAAAGAAGAGCTGCAGTGACAGCTAACGTCTGTTCCCCAGGGCTCACATCCGCACTGGCACAGCCCAAGGAGGGATCCTGTGCCCATCCACACTGAGTGCCATGCAGGCTGAAGAGGATGACCCCAGCAGTGCCCACTGCATGGCACAGTGGGGACATGGCACACCACATACCCCTCGCCTGCAGGCCCCAGGCATGCTGTGCCTCATCTCCTACATCATGAGCCTGCAGGGACTTTCTGAGCCCCTCTAAATTCTTTAGGGGGTTTTCAGGATGTCAGCCAGCACTGACTGCGCTCTAGAGAAAGGCTCCTGCAGGGAGGATGCTCTTCAGTGCCGGCAGACAGAGGGAGCACAGCTGGGGAGTGAGAGAATCCAACCAGGAGACAACAGCCCCTTCCAGCCCTGCATGCTCCTGCCAAGGGACATGCAGAGCCCTGCAGAACCATGCCTTGCAGTCATGGTTGTGCTTTGAACCTCAGCTGCAGGCACCACACTGCCCGCCTACCACAGCAGTACAGCGCTCCCCTTACAGTTCCCTAAAAGCAAAGGTGTATTACTCCTGGAATTGTTTAATGCAGTCTTGGGTGCCGATTGTCTGTATTCAGATGGCTCTGGTTTAACCAACAATGTAGGCTTCCTTCTGTCCACATGTGTGTGGTTGGTTTTTTCCTCACACAAATATGAATTGCATGATTTATTCTAGTTAGTAACTGCCTCAGTGTCTTGGCCACAGACACATGAGAGAATGAATTCATAATGAGGAAAGATGCAGGGCACAATTATTTGTTTAAACGGGATTAAAATTAGGGTTGGAGTGTACATTGAATCATCTCCATTTATCTCTGAAGAGAAGGAGGAACAGCAAACATCTTGGTGCCCGCAAACAAATTATGTCTTTCCCCACCATCTCTCCCAAAGAGCACTCCTTCCATTTGAAAGCAGCCTCACAGAGACACTGGCACAGATAACAGAGGATTAAACAAAATAAAGGGGAAAGTTATAATCAATAGGTTTTTCTCTAGCTCTATCCACATGAGGAGGGCTGGTTATACTTATAGAAACATAGCTGGGAATGTTATAGACTAAACAACACAGGAAAAGGAATGAGGAGGCAGCGGGGAGACAGAGATTGAATTTAGCCTAGAAAAATGCATTTTGATACTACAGGTACAAAAAGCATTTAGCTTTCTATAGAAGAGTCTGCTAAATTAAAAAGTGTGTGGAAGCTGCAAGTTGATGTTTGGGGTAGGGGCACAGTCCCTGCACAGGAAAAAAATGGTTAAAAAGTAAAAAAACAAAACACAAAAGAAAAACAAATAAATGCGTGCTCTCAAGAAAATTAGGTATCAGAGGCTTGATAGACACACACGTACCTCCAGAACCAGAGGTGTTCCAAGAAACCATCTCCAGTCAGTTAACGGAAGGAAACGTGCCCCTCCCACTCCGGCAAATTAATGGGTTTTTTGTTGTTTTTCTCCAGATGTGGAAAGGTTTTGCATCTGTACCTGGTGTGGGTATCTGGATCACTGGTGTGGGGTGTCTCACAGAAACCCCATGTACAGTGTGGCACAGAAGAGTTACAAAAACTAGTGAAATGCAACTAGCAGATACTGGAAGAAACTCCATCCAGTCTCTACTGTCATAAAGAGGCAGGGCAGTCATTTTAAGCTGTGTGAGCTCATGCTCTGACAGTCTAAAAGAAGAAATACTGTCAATAAGCCAGTCATAACTGGGTAATTTAATTTTTTGGAGGGGGGAATGTTTTCATAAACAACACGAAGAGTTTTAAAGCTCAGGCAAGCCTCCCTTCCAAAATCTGTACCATCCTAGACACCCCCAAATCCTGACCAACCCTTGTCCCCTCCCCAGAATCTATTCAGTTTTGGCATGTCCCTTTGCCAGACTCACACATGCAGCTCCCTGCCCAGACAGAACTGCAAACCAGCCAACTGTGGAGTGCCTCGTAAGAGACTGACAGAACAAAATATACATTCACATCTTACTTTTTTGGTCTGTCAAGGCTTTTCTCTTAATTTAGTTCTGGTCAATAAAACAAAAATTTTCAGGATAGAACAATTTTCTGACCCCAGAAAACCTAGACTGTTGTCTGAAACAGGATCTTCAGCTCATCTCACCCTTGCATAAACAAACAAAAGTGGACAACTGAATGGCTTGAATGAAAGTTCAGTAACTGCTCCCTCACATCTTTAGCCAGAATTACTTGTGAAACTGAATTCCACTTCCTCCATGTCATACTCAGTTTAGCATATGAAAGTATGAGTACCAAGAGTTATCACAGTACCTACCTCAGCTCCCCATCAAGACCAAATTATCTGTCTGTATTGAAGACAAGAGCTCAATGTCTTCTGTTGGAACATGGAAACTCCACCTCAGCTGTAGGGCATCTAAGTATTAAACCAATCTTCTGACATACAGCAGTAACTGTACAATTTCAAACAATGCACTTCAGAGGTTGGAGTTCTGGATTTCTAAGAGCTGATTGTTAAAGACACATCAGGCTGTATCTTTGGATTTCCCAAGAACATAACCATAGCCCCAGACCTCCCAGATACCTGACATCAGGAAAGTTGAAACATCATTTGCCCTGCAGTCACTGTACACAGGCTTAAGAGTGACTCCATCCTAATTCAGTTCTTGGCTGGAATTAAGATACTGCATCTGATCTGCTTTTTTTCTTACCGTGTTGCTTTGAAACAAAACACACATTTTTGTGTGTTGGTGCCTAACAAGATGCAAAGCAGAGGCGTGAGCACAAATGAAAGAGACGTTTATAAATGCAGAGAAACACCATGTCAACATACACCAGCTGCCTGATGCACACAAAATCATTAAAAAAAAAAAGACAACTGAGTCATTATTTTAGAGTTTTGCTGTATTTTCAATTTGAAAACAATGACTTAACTAATGTCATTGGAGAAGCTTCCATTGGAAACACTGGAAAGCAGAAACCTCCTAAACATCTTACACAATTTCCCATCAGAATTTTTGTGCAAAGTGTTATCAGGTAACAATATTTACCATGTACAGTAATTATGAAAAACTCTGAGATTGTGTAATTATGTATTTTAATTACGTGATCTGATTAGCTTTTTTAATCACTTCATAAAAAGAAAGGAAATTCACTGAGGTTGTCAGAAAGTTAATAAAAATAAGGTAATTCACAGCTAAGGCTCACCATGGTGCTTTTCTAACTACTTCCTTGCTACACCCCACTGTGCCTAGGTATTGGAGGTCAACTATAAGTATTAATTTCCTTACTTTTATTAACTTTGGTGACAACATTTGTGCTCTTTTGGCATTGGGGTTCTTTGTTTAGTTAGAAAATGCTCTCCGTTTTGCTGAATGATATTTTAAGAGATGGAGTCTCCTCAAAACCGAGATCCTGGTTGACCTGAAACACACCAAGTGCCCCAGCCTTGCCCTGCTCTGTCCCCAGCCCCTTTGCAGGGGTGCTAGGGGAAGCCACTGCCACGTGGTCACTATCACACAGTGCCACACAAGCCGCACCAATCTGGCTTTGTGGAATCTGATCTGGCAATGTGAAACAATACAGCAACAAAGCTGGATGATCACCCTTGGTCGCATTAAATCAGAGAGATCAAGATGCAGGGCAAGACAACACAGTGCTATGAGAAGATGATGGAAGTCAGCAGAAGAGTCAGATAGATGGAGGAAGGCACCTGAACCCAGGCTAGGCAGCAGAGGGGGGTGGCAGCAAATGATGCATGTCTTGACGTGAGGGGCCAGGCTCTTCCAGCCACAGTGGTCATGACAGCACACAGACCTGCCTTGAGGAGGGGCAGAAGTGACATGCACAACGTGCGCAGGAGCCAGGCCAGCCAGCTGCCTGCCTGGGCAGCAGCAGTCACCTACGGCTTCAGCTATGAAATATAAGCAGCCCTGCTACTGCTGCTCACCGTGCAAACCAGGGACTGATGGATGCATAAGTGTGTGGAGGGAGCTAGGGCATGAGGACAGCGGTGCAAGGGGTATTTCACCCTCTTCTCCTCTTAAGGCAGGACAGAACATGGCTGTTTTGGCTCTGGAAAACAACTTTTCCAAATTTTGGATATGATTCTGCTCTAAGGAAACATTTTGTTTATATCCAAACTGGGAATCTATAATGTAATACTTGGCTATTGGATTCAGCAGCTCTGTTTTACTCATTTTTGGTTCACCTTCTCCCCCCTCCAGCCCTTCTTTATTTTTCTCATTCTTTCTCTTTTTACCTTTCCACCCCCTCTGGGGAGAACAAATCACTTTGGGAGGTTTAATGGACTGACAAGAGCAGAAATCTAATCGGGGTGTGCACACATGGGCCAGGCACATCAGAAGCTCTCACAGTGTGATCCGTGTGGGCTGCCCCACTTGTGACCCCAGCTGGGCCGGGCAACCCCCTCCTCACCAGGGTGAGATGGGCTGAGGTCCTTTGCCTCACACAGGACCTTGGTGTTGCTTGCTCCAGGAGGAGAGGCTGCCAGATGCTGACAAGCCAAGAGCAGTTATTTCAGGAGACTTTTTTTAATATAGAAACAGCTGACACAAAATGCATCTCGCTGGGGAGGGAAACCATGCTCCCAAAAGTAAAAGACCACTAAAAAGCCTCATTTTTTCCACGAGCAATCTAAAACAGTTTTGGGCCAGATATCACTAAGGTTTTTAATTTCCATTTTTGGAGACTTGCACTGCATCCTTCCAGTCTTGCCCCATCCAAGGAGAATATTAAGAGGCTGCTGCAGCCTAAAAGGGGCAGATGTGGGCAGATTAAGAGATGGTGTAAACTGCTTTCAAAAAGTAGAAAGAGCCTCAAAGAAAATCTCAGACAAAATGGCCACTGGTGGGAAGCCACACTCAAGCCTCCCCAACAGCAGCACACTTTGCTGAGAAAGGTCTCCCCATATCATGCACCGTCCCTGAGGCAACAGGGGCTCACAGTCAACTGCTGTGTGGGGAAAGACATTATGAAGTGGAGAGCACAAAATGATTTAAACAAGGTTTTGTACAGAAAATGGAAAACCTTGTGTGCAACAACATGACTCTTTTCCCTTTGTACACCATTTGCTGTTACAAATTACATTTGCAAAATACAGCTTTCAGTATAGTTCAGCCAAAAAGCAACCTAACAGCATAATTTTCTTCCTGGGTATTTTACTTTCAAATTCTTCTGCAAACAATGAAGCGGAGATTTTGGAAAAAAAAAACCCAAAAAACAAAAAACAACTAAAACCAAAACAAAACAGGAAAACAAAGAACCTCTTTCTTCCTATGTGCTTGTAAACCTGGATAAACTTACAAGAGACCATCTTTTAAACAACCAAAATGATTTACTCTTGCTTGTGGTGCAGGCACAGGCTACTGCTGGTAAATCTTAACTGCACACAGTGAGTGATACCTGACACTCTGCAAACTCGGTACTACAAAGAACTCGCTCAGTTGAAGGTATTTGTAGTATTTTTCTTTCACTCTTGCCTGTATTTTTGCTTTTGCACTTTTATACGGTATCTCTACTCAATGAAGCTGCAGTACCTCCATGACACTTACTTTAAAGCTTGCTTTCCTGTGCAAGTGAATGGCATAAAAAGGACCATGAAACTATGTCTTTTGAAATAAGTTTCTGACTGATAGTGCAGATTAAGGGAGCTATAAAAGACAAATACTGAGGACAAATATCAGTTCTTTCCAAAAGAGCAAAAGTATTTTCTAGCATGAATCACAACCAGTCTCTGACCCAAGATATCCAAAGAGAAAAATCCCTACCCTTGCACATACTCAGGCCTGCTGTTTTGACCTCATCTCCAACCAATTCAAACACATTCCAAGATCCTATTCTACAAGAAGTTATTTTCTAATAGAAATCAATAATTTTAAAAGTTACCATGCATTACTGGCTTCTCTCCTTCATCTCCGTTTATGTTTTTAATTTTGTTTATTTCTGCCATTTCTCCATCTCTTCCCAAAGCCAAATTATTAGACTGCAAATGGGGGGCAGGTCCAGACACCCATCAGGAGAGCCAGCCAAGATCACCTCTCCTGGGCAAACTTCCATAGTGAATTCAGTGACTCTCTGTGATGTTTGCTGGTACTAGGGAATAATATTTCCCTTGGGCACTTTCTGGATAGAGTCTACCACCTGGGTTAAGTCATTATTACAATCAAGCAGAAAAAAAAGGGGAGGGAGAGAAAAGATGAAAAAACACTACAGCAAGCATCATTAAAGCTCATCAAAAGTGCATTAGAGAACACCTGATAATATACTCTGAACATTAATGATCCTTACGATATACCATATTAATGCAGATGTTATCTGAACTCATGAAAACAAAATTTTCCATTCAGACATTTCCCTAAAATAGGCGTTGGGAAAAAAAAAATCCTCTCTCAAAACTATGAGTTGCCAGCACATTTTTTTCTGTTTTCAGAGGTAAATAAACGAAATAACACCTTCAAACCTGTGTGTTGTTGATCACAAACCTCAAGCAAGTACTCTGACTTTGGGGTGCTTGTTGGCATCCACTGACAACATGTTACAGTTAAAATGGATGATGGTAAGCCAATATTAATAAAAAGGCTGTGATTGTGTTGGCTTAAATTGGACTACTATTGCTACTAAGATCAATTTTACACAAGCCTTAAACTCTCAGATGCTGGGCAGCAATTTCCCTTGCAATTCACATTACAAGGGAGACACGTGAATGCCACAGAATTGATAGTGTGACTCTGTTATAAGGTGCTAAGTGTCAGGTTATAGCAAGAACAGCTTAGTTGTCTGTAAAGCCTAATACTTCAACTCAACTGAAATGGAGGTCAAAAAAATTAATTCTAGGCACCGCTTAAGTCCTATGTTCCTCCTTTACAGAGACTGCAAATCATGTCAAGTTCTGCATAAAGAGGTTTTGAGGGGGTACTAAAGGGTGAATTACTGTCATCTAGGTGCTAGTGCTTAGTAAAGCAAGGACTATCAAACCCATTTTGCCAAAATCCAATGTGAACCGCTGCTCTCATAGAAAGAAGGTCACCGAGCCAAGAACACTTCCTAACAAAAGCGACAAACAAAAGATCTCCAAAACACATATAAATTCTTACAAAGGAGTGGTTTACAAATACAAGTCACCCTAAAGACCATTCCCTTATTGCCACTTGAAAGCTGAAATCTTTTTCCTAAACAAGGAGCTGAAAAGGTCTGCAGCATCTCAGAATTACTTCTAGAAAAAAGGGAAGCAGGAATTATTTTTAGTGCAGCTGAGAGGCCAGGCATATTTCAGGCAATCTCCCAGAGCCTGCTTCTATACCATGTGGGACATAAACCCACAAACTATGAAAGAACCCAAATCAGTGCTGTTTTCTCAAGTGACATCCATTATCCCTCATCTGAGAAAATTAACACGTGTATCCAGAAGCTCAATAAACTAAGCTCAGAGCTAAAAGTCTAGGATTAACTCTTTCTGTGTCACAATAAATGCCATCTTTTAAGTCAGAAAACTGTTAATATATCCTATTTCATATTCAGTGCTTTTGCCATTTGAAGCAAACAGGGGCATCAAAATACATTTACACTAAAGCACAGTTTCAAAATGTTACAGTACACAGGGCAACTGAGAATTTCCAAATTTCAAACAGCTACAGTGATATAAAAATGGAGATACAGAAGGGCCATTAGAGCAACACATGCTGGCTAGGGTAGCATTAGGAAGAGTGGCACAAAATGAATAAAAAACAGCTTTTGTGCAAAGTCTCTTATTTTTTGACATTGGAGTTAGCCACTGTATCGAGCAATAAGATGCTATGAATGGCAAATACAGGCACCCTTTGTTGGTCTGCCAGCTTATTTCTACCACGAATGCTACTTGAAGATTTCTATTTCGGCAAGAGTTCAGTACTTATTTTCCTCTTCCTGATCTACCAAAATATAGAATATTCAATGGACCAGGTATATTTTGGTTTTCTTTTTACTCAGATTAATAAATCAGGCAGTATGCAAATCTGAACAGTACTTATTCTGAAGAGTTAAGCATAACACTTAGAATGATTGATAAAGCTAAATTTCCACCTAAGTACAAAGAGAACTCCAGTCAGGTCTTAATTCTAAACTGAGTTTTGCTGCAGTGTACACACCGTCTTCTACTGTGACATGCTAACATACACTCCTAGGTACCCAGAGCAAAAGCAAAGAAGTCTCTTCTCAACCTCCCACATGCATTGTACCAAACTGTGCTCTGTGATTGCTAAATGAAGAAGGCAGTAAAGAGCAAGCCACACTTTCTGACACTGGCAGGCAACTTTTTGCAGTACTTGTTTTATTCCTCCCAGCATCACCGAAACGGATCTTGCATCTAGTGGCACATGCTTCTCAGAGACCCTTTGCTCACTAGCTATCCAGCAAGAGTGCGGGAAACACAGTGTCTGCAGAACAGTGAAGTCTGAAACAGGGACAATAATAATAATCTGATCATTACCCCAGTCCTTTAAAAATTTCACCCCCTGGTGAGAAGCCAAAATAAAAGATCAAAGGGGGCCTCCAGAAGCCGGGCTCAGAATCAACATTCGGGTGAGAGCCCATCACCTACTTACCCTGACAGCAGGCAAGAAAAGTTGGAGACATCTGCTTGGGGGCCAAGGGTCAGGCTGGTTGGGGCTTGCACTGCACAGCACAGGATGGAAATGTGTGTATGGATTGGGTATACGTGTCCAAGCTTCCGTAGCAGGGGGGCTGCAGAAGGGCCTCTCAGGTCAGTGGCTGCCCTGTTCTGGATGCAGCCGGCTCTGACAGACCCGCCACTGGACCGTCCATAACCCCCCATTTCCCAGCCCTTCTTGGCATAATTTAAATTAATTTTCCCCAAGTTGAGTCTGTTTTGCCCATGATAGCAACTGCTAAGCAATCTCCCCTTCTATTATCTCAGCTCATGAGTTTTCTCATCTTATTTTCTCTACGTGTGATGTTGAGTGAGAGAACAGCTGGGTGGGCATGTGGCAGCTGGACAAGGTTAACCCACCAGTGTAGTGTAGCAGACTGCAAACGCCTCCCTAAAATAAGGAAGACTAAACATTCTTAAATCTGTAGCTATTTGTTTGTATGTCTGAATTTACTGCTTGTATGAGAGTATGCATTCCATTCAAAACATTTCTACAGGTAATGTGAAATGCAAAGACTTGCAAACAGTGCACTACTGCACTTCCAAACTGGATGCTCTGATTACTATCATGGAGCTCTCAAGGTCACTACTGCCTGCACACTAGTTAGATATGACACTATTTCGGCTGTGTGGGATCCCCTGAGCTAAGGAGGTGGGATTTTTCAGGGAAGAAGGGAGCAAAAGTTGTTCCACAGATAGCTTAGAAAGAAAAAAGAATATCAGCAAATGTACCGCATGAAACACTACCCAGGCTGATTCAAAGACAGGCTTCTGTGTGTGCAGAAGCATGGAGGACCAAAAAGCAAGAAACACTTCAACACCGCTGCAACTTTTAGAAATAAAAAATCCATCAATGAAAGAGAAACTTCCATTTTTTTCCTATAAAAGAACTTTGATTTCTTCGAAAAATCAATAAGATTTGATTACTGAAAATGGCAACATGAACATAAACACCCTTCAGGCATCTCTCAAGTACCTCTGCAAATCACACAGCAGTGCTAGGCACATGCCACTGCTACTAATCTCATCCTCTCCTGCACAACAAATGAGCTTTCTGAAGTTGCAGTGGATGAAGAAACTACTGGGTTGAAAACAGTGACTTAGCTAAAGAGTGCTGCTCACAACAGGTCTGTGGGCTGGCTGAGGATGTCACAGAGAAGCTGTTTTTAAAGACTGGTCACAGGGGTTACTTCAGCAGTTGAAATACATGAGGCAAGTGGTATCTGCGCACCACAAAAAATCCAGTGATCTGAAGTGGTTTTGATAGTTGGTTGAAGAAGGGCTGCTCTTCTGTCATTCTGTGCCAGGAGCTCAACAGGAAAACATATATTCAGGACATCTTTGGAAAAGTCAAAGTATCAGCAGTCCCAACACACAGACCCACACATTCACACATGAGTCTTCATGACCTCCCTTTCATCACTATGTATTCTTGTGCTAATCTCAGCCTAAAACCCTGTTGCAAGATCTCCATGAAGCTGCTGAAGTTAAAGACTGTCTGTGATTTCTCATACATTTCTATTATACTGCTCCAGAATAGCACTTTTTCTGCACTTCCTTTTTCACAAAAAAAGATAATGCAGCCTTCATAAAATAAAGGACTAATTAAACTCTTCAAAGTAGAAGTCCACACTTCTTGGTGTGACCAATGAACACCTAGGTGACTGGAGCTCTTCCTTTGACTTCAGAGAGAAAAGATGACTGCTTTCAGTAGAAGCATTTGCCACACTCTCAGTCTTCAAAACAGTACTTGTAATCATTTTCTAACTTCCTGCAAGGGAGGGGAGGAGACAGGATTATCAAATCTATCATCTGACTACAGCAACAAACATGTCTGGCAGAAGTTGACCTTTTTTTAATCAGGACCCACTTGCTTTTGATCTCTGAACGGAAGATACTTAGTTTGCAGAGACTCACGTTCATTCTTCTACAAGGATATGACAAAGCCGTGTGGATGTCTGGCATGATCAAAAGGAAACATGGCAATAACACATCAACACAAAGTATTGCAGCCTCTTCCCAAAGTGAGTATGCGCAGGAGAATCCACATTCCACTCATCCACATGGTTCAACTGGGGGACATGTGTACCAATACACAGCCCCTTGAAAGTGAAGGGTTTATTTTGATTTTTTAATCACAAATGCTTGTTATTAATTACTTGTTACTTTTGTTACAGTACGAAGCTTAACTTGACTTCTGCTGCAAGAATACAAGTCATGAAGGTGGTTTTCATTTTGATAATATGGAAAACTTAACTTCTAAGTAAGGAGAGGAGACCAGGGTCACCTTACAATCCACACCAACAGAATTACCTCTTGGGAGCAGTGCACATCATTGTGTTCCATCTTCATGACTAAGCAGCATATAAAGAAGCTATAAAAAAGGCATAGGACAGTACAGTTCAACGATTTGATAAAGTGAAACTAAGAAACTATCTTTTCTCATGGAATTCTTGAAACAAGATTTTGGAAAAAGATATATTGAGTCTTACAGGTAGAAGCAGGTGCCCAATGGCCCACAATAAGGTTATTTAACTTCTTTTGTGAATCCAAACTAAACATTTTCAAACATCATAATTTCAGCAGGCACATGAAAAAAGCCCAGTTGAAATTTTCTTAAAGGTTGTTCTGTTAAGTCAGACATTTTGTTTACCATAATGTGGTATCTATGAGTTAATGCAAGCCATAACCCCAAAGGAAGCCATCCACTTCACATTAGCTATATCCTCCCCATCCCATCTATGGGTTTTTTTTACTATGAAACAGCAACATCAAGAGACAGCTCTGTACTTCCTCACAGTTGCACCCCACTAACACAAGGATTTACTGCCACGCTGAGGGAGCCATATGGAGTCATAGTGCTCTTCTTTCCCGTCCCCTTGTCCTATTAAAGCTGAGACATTTAACGGGCAGTTCCCCTTAAGACACACATGCATCTACAAACATCTGGCAACTCAAGAGCCAGCAGCCCTCTGTATGTTCTATAATTTCTCAGGTTTAACCTGTGATTCAGCTTGTTTCCAGGCT
The DNA here is from genome assembly GCA_025447955.1 of Psilopsiagon aurifrons. Lineage (NCBI taxonomy): Eukaryota > Metazoa > Chordata > Aves > Psittaciformes > Psittacidae > Psilopsiagon > Psilopsiagon aurifrons. Next base: position 74,744 of record JAOEHY010020987.1, read on the forward strand.
GCCAGTGATTTCCAGCAGTAAGCGTTATAGCACTCGCCTGGTAACATTTTCATCTGTGCAGACAAGCTGTCTGCAGTTGTAAACAAGAGCAGAACTCGGCTCAAGCTTATTTCTAGGCATTAAAAAGCGCAAGTCCAAAGAAGCAGCTCCACACTCTGTTCATCAGAACATATCCTGTCACTCCATTGGGAGTATTTATTATGATGGTCTGTAACCCATGTAATATCTTCTGATGAAGTCTGTCAATCTTTAACAACTTTGATTGTTGAAGCTCAAAAGCAACAGGAAGGAAAATTCATAGAAAGCAACTTCCACAAAAATCCACCTTTAGGAACCCACCACCCTGCACTAGCAGACACAATCACTTATTTGTGCCTATCAGCTTTGATGGTAATTGCAACCCACTTGACACTTTCTGTTGAAAGTGTCAAGAAATCTGATAAAACATTCAACTCAATCTAAATGCAATAATCCTACTTATCTTGGAGTTACCTCCTCTAAAATGGTTTCAAAATATTTGTGTGTTAAAGAGAGGGAGGGGGATGAGGGAACCCTGCTTCTGAAACCAGAATGACTGAATCACTGCATTAATGAACACAACTATTTTTATTTTTCAAGTTCAGTGAAAGAATGCCGTCTATGCAAAATTTTGATCCCACATTACAAAATAATTACATGATAATTACATAAGCATTAAGATGTCTACCCCCCGAGTAAAGCCACTGCACCCAACCGCTAACTAAGGCAGGCCTGGAATGTTTCAGCTTATTAAGGAGAAATCCAGCATTGAGCAAAACCTCCAGCTGAAGCAGATTTCCACTCTTTTACTCCTCTGATTTCTAATTAATAATTAAAACGTGTTCCTTTCTTTGGAAACCCAATTAGACTTGTGCATCAGTCTGAAAACAAACTTTTTTTAGTAGCTAAGCTACTTCTCATGGTTTAATGGGGCAGCAGAAATGTTTTCTACACAGCTCCACTGACACAATTCATTTATTTCTTTCCATTCTACAGTGGATATTGTAATCCATCACCAACAATATAAACATTACATTTGCACAGCTAATTAGGATGTTGGCAGTGTGAATTAGTGACCCTCTGATTCTTCCAGTCAGGGCTGCCCCTGCTGCCTGCACTACTTAGGATTCACAATTAGGCAATTATATTTTCAGCATCTTTTTTCCACTCTAATGTTACCTCTTTCCTCACATTCAATATGACTCTGTATGCACCAAATGAAGAGTTGTGCTGTTTATTTTGGGGTGGTAAAGCAGGGGGGAAAGAGGAAGGAGAAAGAGAAGGAGGGAGGAAAGGAATCATGTTCACTCCTTTTTCCTTTCAACCTCTGCTAACTCAACATCAGAAAATGATAGAGGGTCTGGAAGACTGCAAATTATCTCCATAAATGTTTTAAAGAAGTGATTATGCAGAGTGAGTAGGAGATATATTCTACCTGTGAATGAAGCGAAGGGAAAGAGGGACAAAATAAATAAACCCTGTCCCTGGGTGCAGCAGGCTGGGACTGAATCTCCACACAGGTCTGTGGACACTGGGCTGTCCCCAGCCACAGAATGATGATAAATTGGAGAGAATTCAGAAGAGGCCAACACAGGTGATTAATGGGCTGGATAGACTGATTTATGAGGAAAGGTTAAAAGGTCTAGTTATATGTATCTTTGTTAAATAACAGCTAAGGAGGGTGCAGGAACTGCTCACAAGGGTTTCATGCACGGTAAACACCCTTAATGGATTCCACCAAACATGTTGGGAAGGGCAGGAGGAGATCAGAAACAAAATTTGATGCTAGACACTGGAAGACATCCACAATAAATGTTAGAAAGGAGCCATTTCCAACAGGAAGGACTAGAAACCTCGTCATTTGAGAGCTGGAATGGACAAAACACTAAGAAAATACACTGCAGGAGATAAAGTCTGTTTTAATGTTGATGCTTGTTTAACTCACTGACTAATGTACACTGTGGAGATTTGGCATCTTTCTTAAAGCATAGTGTCTATCTCTGAATTCTCCTCTGCTGTGCTAAGTTCTCCATTTAAATAATTTATTATTAATAGTACTGCAAACATTTTGGGCCAAGCACATGCCACCCCGTATCAGATCCCAACCCACAGATGAGGAATCCAGAAGATCCAAGAGTACCAGTGAGAGTAAAATTAAATTTTTCCATTCTCAAATGTTCTCAAATGTTAACTCAATGGTTTCAAAATTCTGTTTTCAAACCAAACAAAACCTATCACCCCTCCAAACTACAGAATGCTTTAATTCTGCAAAGTGGTCTATTTTCTGCTTTAAATATGGGGTCACTTTCACGTTCTAGGAAATCAAATGTTTAAGAGCAAATTAACCTTGGCATTTGTGTGACTGAAGAACGAAAATAAATCAAGAGAACTAAACTGTTAGAAGTAATGAACCTGATATTCTTACTTATACCTAAGTCAATTAGGAATACTGCCATTGAGTTAAGCCAATGGAAGTACACTGAAGTAGAACTGTTATAAATTAGCAGAGGACCAACCCAAACATATCCAGAGTGACGTATTTCCAGGCCATGTGCAGAGCTCAGCCCATGGAGACAGGAAGCGATGATGGCAGGAGCAGAAGCTTCATAGCTGCTATAGTGCTAGCAAAACTGGAAAATCCACATGCTGCAGGGTCTCTCCGTAAATCACAACAGAAACCAGTCCAGACTGTAGAATTATTGGCAAATCATTGTTTGAAGAGTAATTCCACCTCCAGTTCTTCCCTGCCAATATTCACAAATATAACTATACATATCGCCTATAGAGCCATGAAATGTTTCGACTTTTACAGCGATCTGTCCGTCATCTTTCCCATGCATGAGACTACACACAGCCTCAAGCTAGCACAGCTGGACCTCCAGGTGCCAGATTAGGAGAAACTGAAAAGGTCCTTTTCCAAGAAAAATACAACACTCCTCCCCCCAACTCCTGCTCACGTGCATAGGGGAGAACCAAGCAGGCTTGAGGGGCTTTATTTATTCCCTGCTACATGATCATTACGCTCTACTGTACAGATCTGATTCTGCCAAATTCTGACACTTAATGTTTTGGATATAAATTACACAAAGAGATCAGGGACAAAAATACAGTAGACAACAGACGCTCTAATCTACAGTGTTTTGGGGTTGGTTAGGGCTTTTTTCTATTTATTTTTTAAAAACTACTACTTCCTTTACTATTAACTTTATTGGACATACAGTTTCATTTATGTATTTGGTAAGCAGGGTAATGTAACAACATGTTCACTGCCATAACAAGTAACAGTTTTCCCAGGCTTTGCCATTTAAATACTTTCCAAACTACTTTTTAATTTAATTTCATTTCATTTTAATTTGACTTTATTTTTTACTTTTTTTACTCGTTAATTTAAATACTTTCCAAAATACTTTCCAAGATACTTTTCCAAATACTTTCCCTTCCTCACTGAATGGACAGTGAGCAGTAGTGCACAACAGTCAGTAATACACCAGTAGCACTATATAGAGGCTTTATGTTCTGCTTAAGCTCTTCCAAGTGCAGAGAGGTAACGAAGGCAATAGCTTTATGCCTCAGTTTCCCCATCTGTGAAATAAGAAACATGACACTGAACTGGTTTGCAAAGTTTGTTTAAAATGTTACCGTGTGAAATGAAACAGCTGTGACAAGTGAGCATCTGAAGTTGAGCTTTCAACTGATACTACTAACACTTAACTGAACTTTGAGTTCAGCTTCTCAACAGGCATCATTAAAATTATTTATACAAAAGCTTTACACGTCCATGGAACTGAGCTCTTTTGTGTAGTTTACAGTACATTAAATCACTATACATCGGCACAAGCTTCATGGCTTTTAGAACAGTCTGCAGAAAGCACCAAGAGCAGAAAACTCTGATAAAAATCCGGAACAACCTCAGCTCCTCTGAAACAGCTATCAGGTCACAGAATCTACACATTACAGCAACATCATTGATCTGTCGTGAACTGAGCAAAGCTTGTAGTTCAGAAGAGAAGGTAAAGAGTACCAAGAGTCTCTCAGGAAATTTGTGAATGTCATTTTAATTTGAGATTTGACAAGGCCCAGTAACACTCGTTCTTCTCAGCTTTAGCTAGTCGCTGGGTCTGTCACTAGTTCACCACAACAGAAACTCAGTGATGCATTAACACTTCTTGTTACTAAATTCAAAACAGTTTCTCTTTTACCAAGGCTTCAGCCACGTTGCCTTGTAAACCCAGCTTGTAGAACAAGACAGCCTCTTCACAAAAAATCTTAGCCCCAGAAAGAGTTAAAAAATTATTCAAACTTGCCTTTGTTTTATATGTTTATTTCCACAGCATTTACAAATTATATTTGTTTAACAGACTGGTGTATCTAAATCTTTTTAGCCACATGTATCACTCACCAACATGATTTTATTACAGTAGATATGTTATTAAAGCTTAACCTCGCACTCAGTCAATAATCAAAAACAATTCAAGCAAGCAAATCACTAAAATCTCCACCCTTTAAGCAACAAATAAAGCCTGGCTGGTGTGCAGGAAAACTTACATGGATCAGTGTACCCGCAGCTCACTCAAATCAGGCACATTTCTTAAGTCTAAATTTAGCTTCTTCCATTTCTTCAGAACGTTAATTCCTGAATATTGTGTTGACCCTACTGAGACTGTTGAAGTGCCAGATCTTAAGGCTGCAGTCATACTGAGACTCATTTATGTCAAATGCAAGAAGTAAAGTTGCTTTAACACACAGGCAAGCAGCTAGGAATAAGCACACCAATGAAAGGATCAAGCATTTAGAAGCTGAGAGTCATCTTCCACTAATGCTGGCAGTGCTGTATCTCTGTATGTGCTAATGCTAACGACTAGTAGTTAAGCTACTTAACCAGTGAAAGAGAAAATGATAAAATCTTACATACATGTAGGAAGGTTGATTTCAATGAGACATCACTTGGGTTTTCAAATCCCTCCTTGAGCGGAAGCAGAATCAATCACTGAGTGCTCATTTTTGGACAGTATGAGACTGTGCCTTCACTCAGAAAATATGAGCTCCTAAAGTACTGCTGTGCCAGCGACATGACTCTGCAGCAGGGACACCTGTGTCCTCTCCTTGCTGGAGCCTGCTGCCGAGTTATGGCAGGTAGACAGGCTTCACCAGTGCACAACCAGTCCTTATCATCCCAGTGCGGTGCAAGCGTCACCTATTTTCACTACTTCTCCTTGTGACAGAAGACTGAACAACTTCTGTTTCATAAATGCAAGTTTAAAATTTATATTATAACACCGAATCCACCAAAGCTGCCAAGAGACATTGAACTCATGGGATCTGTGAAAGTTTTTCACACCTGTGTTTTTCTCCTGTGCCTAATATTATGGGAGGCATTTTGGAGGATTTTACAATGCAAGTTTCAATGAGACACTTACAGTCTCCCTCAGGCAAATTGTCACAGCTGCAGAGGTCTGCTACCCAGCTGCCAATCAAGGCAGGCAGGGAGTATGTGCAGTGAAATCACAAAAAAGGCAGGCTTCATCAGAGTACTGAAACTTAACTAGAGGCTATCTGGGTGTGCTCGAGCCCTTAAAATAGGGTTTCTTTAGAAAGAGGATTTTTTTTCCTTCCTTTCCAACTCAAGGAAAGGCTCTAGTACTCATCGAGGAATGTGTTGGTGCCAACTTTCCAATTTCCAATTTCAATGCTTGTTTTGCTCTGTCTAAAAAAAGAAATTACATCTCCCTATAAGATTTTATTATTACATTAGCTGATGCAGCTGGAAAAGTGGACAATATTACAGGTTTCATGTCCCTTTGCAAGATCTCTGAAGTGTGTCTACTTTTTCCAACTCTAGAAGCTGCTCCAGTAAAATATTATTTTTCTCTACAACCTTTCCTTCCTTTATTTCCTTGGAGCACCACAGCTAAAAAAACACTGGTATTAAATTAAAACTGTACTGGAAGAACTGAAAGAGAATTTTTCCTTCTTCGCTCCTAACTCAGAAATATTCTGAGGGAAACCACTGAATTAAAATTTTAAAAGAGAGATCTGCAGACAAGGACAAACATGCAGAAGTTCAGCCCAATGACAATCAAATGGGAAATTTAAAAGCACGTGGAAACAAGTGGCAAATCATAAGCCATTTAGCAAAGTTAATTATATGTATTCACTACATCTGGTCTTGGCCTCTATTCAGCATAGTAGTTAAGCATGTGCCCAAGTTTAAGCAAGTGCCGGCTGAAGAGCTAACATGTCCAGTCATGTGCTGAGGTTGGGCATCTGCTGAAGTACTTTGCTGATGCAGGGCCATAACAGGTGATAAGAATCTCCCTGAAAGTTATTTAGCAAGACGTTTGACACACCAAGCTGCTTATTGTCCTCTGCCCATTACCACACTTACCCTTTGCTGTCCTCACTGCTTCTTTGTTATTTCTTATTGACAATTTGTTGTATCTTGCCTCAAGTTAATTCTCCCCAGAAAAATAGGGATTATATTTTGCAGGACTTTTTTAAAAAATTTGTGCCCATTTAGATTTGCTCCTGAATATGGAAAATAGTGACAAAATGTTAAAACATTAATGTTTAAGTGGCTGAGCAGGAGACTTCCAATTTTCTGAATTTCCAGATAGTCACAAATCCTGTTATGATAAAAAGCACCGGGGAATGCTGTTCCCCTGCCTTGATGGCATTTAAACAGGGTGCAGGCGCCTCAAGTCCTGAAGTTTTAAAATTCTGGGCTACCTATTTGCAGATTGAGGCACATTTCCCGAGCGAATTGTGCTGTGACGACTGAACCTTGCAAATGTCACCGGGCCCCACTCGGGCAGGGCGCAGGCAGCAGAAGCAGAGCCATTGTTGCTGGGGCCCGAAGGGAGGAGACGCCGCCAAGGCAGATGGGGACTGCGCTAATGCGACGCCTCCCCAGGGCTGCTACCCTCCCTGGGGACACCCCGGGGACAGGGCTCTGACAGCACCACCTGCCTCCCCAGGGTGTCGCGGGAGCCACCCTGCACTGCATGGCATGGCACATGGTGCCATATGTGCCACCCAAAAAAAGCATGGATGTGGTGCTGCATGTGCCATCCCAGACAGCCTGGCAGGAGGGTGGCAGAGATGCCACCTAGGATAGTCTGGCAGGAGGGTGCCTCAATGACCCGGGGCAGGGGTGCTGCGTGTGACACCCTCCTTGGCTCACTGAGTCTGAGTGCAGCTATTCTGCACATCCTGCGATGAAGATGCAGTGAGCAGAGACAGAAAGGGTTTCTGTGATTTCATGAAAACAATAAGAACCTGCAGCCCTTTTCTCCTGCTAATGTTACTAATAACCTCCATATTGTCATCTATCCTACCTGAGCTAACAGTTTATAAACCACCACCCGCAGCTTGTCCCTTATAGTTTATTAACATACACTAATAAACAGTATGCTTCACTCCCACTGTGCTGCCAAGTGAAGCCAGTCAGAATAACTGCATTAGCTTTACTGTTCTTTCTCAGCACATTTTTCCCACATGGGAACAATTAGGACAAACTCCCTCCAGATTATATTTAGAGATCCATCATATTTGCAGGAAAATAATAATAATAATCTTTTTTGCAAATGCATCTGCAGGCATCTACAGAAGATTAACCTGACTGACGTTACTTAAAGCGACAGGCTCTTAACCTCCTCGGCAGTTCCCCTGTGTGGAAAGGGTTAATGCTCCCCAGGCTCCGACTTACACCTATTATGCTCAAGTTTAAAAATAAGATGTGAAAAATGCATTATGTAAGGCCAGTACTGCTATCCTGCCCATCTCCTATTTTGGAATTAAAGATCATCATTGCTCACATCAAAGAGGCTGGGTGAGAATAAAAGAAAAGACAGGAACAATGAAAATAGCTACCCGACACAAACCAGATCAAAGGACCAGGCACAGAAAATGAGGAGCTAGGGGGTCCTTTAATTACTGTCCACATCCTCCAAGTCATGTGGTGAAAAAGAAGGGGAAAAAGTTTTGAAGGCCACTGGGTTTTGTCTTGCTGTGGCTCCTGTTTCCACAGCCTGTGCCAGTTCCCTACAAACTGCTCTGCTTTTTATTTTTTTTACTTTTTCTTCATTTTATTAAAGTCAAATAGGACTCCTGGACTCCCAAACTCCTCCCTTATGCCAGGAGGAGGAGAAGGAAGGAGGGGTAAGAGGGGCAGTACTGGAGATAGTCTATAGCAATTGCCTGAAACAATTTGAGGAGGACTGCTTCAGGCAGCGCCCCAGGAGCTGCTTTGGGAAGGAGAGATCTGGCTACCTGAGGCTAGTCTTTATTTGCAGGCCTCCCGGGTTGAGAAAACTTCAAATTCACATAGGGCACTGCTCCATGGGGCAGCAGATCAAACCTGGCTACTAGCTGTTTGAGCTCAGCAGCAGAAAAAAGGATTGCTCTGGGACTGAGCCTAAGTAGAAGCATGATTAAACTTCAAACATATCCCCCCCTTTTTTATACAGAGCAGACAGTTATGGCTAATATTTCAATACGGACTTTAAAAATACACTGCAAATAACTTACTCCAGCATGCCAGCTCTGGGTTTAAAAATAATAAAAGAATTGAACTAGCTGTATTATTGCAATGAAGTTAAACATTCAAGATCACCTTTCATAAATCATTAAGGGAATGTTAAGGTATTTAAAAGGATCTCTTTTTATTTAACTGAGCCATCAAAATTAAAATTTGGATACTGACCACTAACTGCGGTGACACATTGTAGCATTTACTTCTACTTACATTTCAAATGCAGTATGTTTCTCCCTAATTACTCTTGACTCATGTTTATTTTTAAAAGAGAGTATAAAAATAAATGGAATGAGGAAATCACAGGACAATGATTTAAAAATTCACATGCAAGAAGCTAACCAGACTTTCTAGGAAATAATAGTGCTTTGTCATTTCTAAAATGATTTTGGAAAATAATAGCTCCAGGATGCTCCCAAGAAATGGTATTTGCTAATATAGATGCTAGCATTGGACATAGACAGAAGTTGCTGAAGAGGAAAATGTATTGCTGTCTCAAGTCAGTTTGCCAGTTTGCTTGAATATATGCTGTATGCCAAACTAGAGCATGAAAAACATTCAAACAGAATTTTATAGACTTTGAAGAAGGCAGCTAATGTCACCAAGACAACATCTAGAAAAGGGGAACACAGGATACAAAGGCATCCTTCTTCCCAACCTATTTACAGCTTGGAAACTCCTTAGACAAGCAGTAAGTATGATCTTTCAAGGGGCAATTTAGCCTCCAAATGCCATTGAGTGCCAAGTTACTTCACCTTCTTTCTGATGAAAGTTACCTCCATCTCTTACAGCTCTTGGACACTAACATGCAGTGAACAGCCACCCTCAGGAGGACAGCTGAGGACTAAATTAAGCAAATAAAAACTACAAAGCTGCCTTCCAAAGTGGGCATCATGCCTAGGCTCTACATCTAAGCAGTATGCTAGGTATGTGTACCAAGTTCCAGTTAGCTGTCTTGCAAACATCCATGTTGGGAACCTTGCCCAAGCAAGCCTTCAAAGCTACCACAGCTCTGGTGGGATGAGCATGGAAACAGTGGGACTGGGACACTTGCTTCCTTGTTACAGGTCTCAAAGTATCACATTATCCATTTAGATAGCCTTTTGATTGAGAGAGCTTCCCTTTTGGGCTTAGCCCCAAATGCTAAGAACAGATGAGATGGTTTAAGAAAGTCTCCAGGTAAAACATGAAAAGGATGCTTAGCTTCCAGCTTCTGACGAATAGCTGCACTCAGGGAGCCACAAGGGCTAGGGAAATAAACACGGTCAATTAAATGAACTGATTGAAAAGAAATCAGAGATCGCTCTGGGGAAAAACTGAGATGCAGTCATACAGCCACCATGATCTTTTTGGAAGGTGGTAAATGGGGCAAAAGCCGGGAAGAATTGGAGTGCCTTACTCCTTTGGTAAAAGGAGGCTGCCATAAGGAAAGAAATAAACATTAAAGGAAATAAAATACAAAGAAAAATCCACAATGGGTTTAAAGGTAGGATCAACCAGCTCACTCAAAGCCTCCTGAAGCTACAGCACTGAGTAGGGAATTGTAGTGGGGGAAATAGAGTAAAGGCTCTTCAACAGATGTTCTGTCCTTTCCACAGACTGTCCCATAAAATGCCCAGGTAGATGCTCAGTAATCTTCTAAACCACTCCAAGAGGAATTAACAAGAAGGAATTGACTGGAATGCAAACTAATAGAGATGGTGAAGAATAAGACTAATTTTTTTATCTCATCAGGAAAATACCTATGTGCTCATTCGTGGCAAGGAGTAGTTTTCCAATAGTTCAGCTATTTTTGACGCATTTGTTCAAAAGACCTCAGAAAGATAGTGGGATCCCCAAACAGGATTGACAGAAGACCTCCATGGAGATCACCTCCCTGTCGTTTCTTCCCTTTGCACCTTTCACAGTAGGTGCTGAAGCTACCCAAGCAGTGGTGTGCTTTGTCTGGGCTCTGATCTCAACATCATATATAACTGAAGAAGGCTAAGCAAGAATGGGAAGCATGCTTCTCCCCTAGATAAGTAGTCTGGAAAGGCCATGAATGTGAAAGCAGGCTCCTGAGGCAATGCCAGCATATCTAAAAATCAAACCTAATGAGCTCAAGCTGCCGTCACTAGGAGCATGTGTGCCTTTTCCTGTCTCACTTTCTGGAAACCCATGGGTATTGCTGTATGGGGAGGGAAGTCCTAAAGTGGTTTCTGACTCTCACTCAAGAATAAGGCATTTTGCAGAGCTAGTCATTTACCCAGGGAACCCAATCAACATTTGCCATTGGGATTGTGGAATTCTGATTTTGACTGTGGAAGTCAATCACTCACTTAATTCTCACGTAACTGCGCTAGAACAGAGCACTGCTCATTATGCCCTTTCAAAACTACACCAGAAACAAAACTCAAGCTTCACATCCTGGTATAGATTTCTTTTTTGTGAGAAGGATCAACCACAGAATAATTTAGTCTGGAAGGGATATATGGAGATCTTCTCTATATAAACTGCTCCCCAAAGCTATATCCCTCACAAGAAAGTCATATTGGGGAAAATGTAACCACTTTTTGTTTTCTCCTTTTTCCTTTTTTGAGGATACTTTACACTGATGTTGGAAAACAAAGCAGACCAGTGCTCAGTGGTTGACAGAACTGCCTTTCCAAAAGCACAGAGAAGTAAAATAAAGTTGATGCATTTACTTCTTCCTTCTACTAAGTTTCTGATATTTTAAGTGTGGAGGATATTATCCTCTGCTGAAGTTACTCATTTTATCTTACACTTCTTATCTCTTCTTCTGAGTCAACAATCTTAGCCTTTGGGTTTCACTTATTAGTTGCTCCTTCTGGACACACTACTTTTATCAGTCTTTTTTACTTCTTCCCTCCTATGCTGCTTTAACATTTCTCATCTTCCTATTGCTAGTTGCCATACTGCCTCACCTCCTATGTCTCTATCCCTAGTCCTGTAATTCTAACCTTTCATTTGACATACAATCCATCAGCCTCCCTGATTTCAAGACCATGCTCACCTTTTCCATCTTCTCTACTTTTCCATCGTCTCAATGGTCAGAGCATGTAAGTCTATTCCTCCATGCAGTTATTCACTCTCACTGCCAACTTTCTTGTCTACTAACTCTGCGAATCCAAGACCAAGGACAATGTGGGGCTATAAAATCATAGAATCACAGACTGGTTTGGGTTGGAGAGGACATTAAAGCTCATAGAGTTCCAACACCCTGCCACAGGAAAGGACACCTTCCACTAGACCAGGTTGCTCCAAGCCCCATCCAACCTGGCCTTGAACACTGCCAGGGATGGAGCAGCCACAGCTTCTCTGGGCGACCTGTGCAAGGGTCTCACCACCCACACAGAGAAGAATTTTTTCTTAATATCTAATCTCAACCTCCCCCCTGTCAGTTTAAAACCATTCCCCCTTGATCTGACACTCTAGGCCCTCGTAAAAAGTCCCTGCCCAGGTAATTTTTTGGCCCCCTAAGGCACTGGAAGCAGCTTTAAGGTGTCCCTGGAGCCTTCTCTTCTCCAGGCTGAACAAGCCCAACTCTCTCAGTCTGACACAGGAGAAGTGCTCCAGCCCTCAGAGCATCTTTGTGGCCTCCTCTGGACTCACTTGAGCAGCTCCACATCCCTCTTGTGTTGGGGGACCCAGAGCTGAAGGGGGGTGTCTCATGAGATTGAACAGAGGGGACGAAAAACCTTCTTTGACAGGCTGGGCCCACTCTTTCTGATGAAGCCCAGGATACAGTCAGCTTTCTGGGTTGCAAGTACACTCTGTCAGCTTATGTTGAGCTTCTCATCAAACACCCCCACATCCTTCTCCTCAGGGCTGCTCCATCCAGTCTCCCTGGGGCTGTAGTTGTGCTCAGGATTGCCCCAACCCAGGTGCAGGATCTTGCACTCGGCCTTGTTGAACTTCACGAGCTTTGCACTAGCCCACCTCTCAAGCCTGTCAAAGTCCCTCTGGATGGCATCCCTTTTCTCCAAATATAAATAGTCAAGATCAAAAAGCAAAAAAGAAAAAAAGAACACAAAAAAAACCCTTTTCAAAATTACAAGATCATGTCTTTCAGAATGGCACTATTGCTCTGTCAATACTCCTTCAACCTGGCCCTAGCACAGTTGACAGAACAACTTCACAGCTCTCCTGGCACATAACTTTAGTTGCATACAACTAAAATACTTAGCAACTAAGAAGTTTAATTCTTCTTATTTGTTATACAGACTGCCAGAATACAGTATTTATGTGTACATGATTATCTCAAACATTAATTAACTGATGCCTTACTGAACTTTACCTTTCATACTGAGATACATACTCATACTGACAATATCTTTATAATCACTTTTGCTCAAGACTTCTAAGATTTTCAGTTCGAAAAAATTTTTAAAGACTTACGTGACGTACCCAATATAACTATAAACCTGATGAAATCAGCAGCCCTTTGAGTTTAACTTGGATATATTCCAGCATGCTTCCACTGCACCAACTTAAAATAATCTGGTGAATTTTCTCCTTATCATCTAAGGCAGAGGTAAAGTTGTGGCTGTGACTTGAGTGAAACTTGCAAATTACATGGCAAGAACTACCCTAACTTCAGAGTATTCACCAGAAGACCTTAGTGACACTTTCGTCTGGCAATAGGCACAACCCGCACCCAGGAATGGAAAGTGACCAGGGCTGCCAGGTCACACAGGCCTGTAACAAACCAGGAAAACGAGAATGTCCCAAGAAAATGTCCGACCTTGTTGGACAGAACCTTGGGTGCCATGGTTTAGTGTGAGGTGTCCCCGCCCATGGCAAGGGGGTTGGAACTAGTTCATCTTAAGATCCTTTCCAACCCTAACTGTTCTGTGATTCGATGATCCCTTGAAAAGCAGGAGTTGCCTCACTCATAATGGTCCAAGTTCTTACCAAAGGGACAGAAATCACTTTGGTGGTTTCCCTCTCTCTTCTTCCCTTTCCTGTCCCTTTCCCTGTTGATATTTTCCCTCCATCCACTGCCACCTCCCTGCTACTATTCTTCTACCTTCACCTCTGGAGGAACTCTCACAGCTTTCCCCCTAGCATGTTCTTTATCTGCTTCTAAGATGTGGCAAAACAAGCATACAAGTCTGTTTCCCAGTGAACTCCTCTCTCCTTTAAGGCACCTTAACATACAGACATCTGTTTCAAGAGAGAAATGTTCCTTTATCCACTATAGAATCATAGAATAGTTAGGGTTGGAAAGGACCTTAAGATCATCTAGTTCCAATCCCCCTGCCATGGGCAGGGACACCTCCCACTAAACCATGCCACCCAAGGCTCTGTCCAACCTGGCCTTGAACACTGCCAGGGATGAAGCATTCACAACTTCCCTGGGCAACCCATTCCAGTGCCTCAACACCCTTACTGTAAAGAATTTCTTCTTCACATCCAATCTAAACTTCCCCTGTTTAAGTTTGAACCCGTTACTCCTTGTCCTCTTACTACAGTCCCTATCCTAATCAAAATTGTGCCTTTTGAGCTTGCTCTGGGAAAGGCAAAGAAATTGGAATCCACATACGTCACTTAAACAAACCTTAAGACTTTGTTCCTCTGCTAATGCTCCACTTGAAGCTCAAAAGAGAAAGACACCACAATGATGCCCCTGCTTAAAACCTTTTTCAGCAGTGGCCTGTGGGCAACAGCTTGCTACTGCTGCAGGAGACCTCAGGAAGGGTGCTCCCCCCAGCCCCACAGAGAAGCACCATGGCAGGGCACAGTAACCTCACCACTGCACAGACACCCACAAGTTCAGCACGTGTGGTTGGGCCTGCGCTCCCCCAAGGTGCTGGGGAGGACTGTGCAGGCTGCCCAGGACACATGCTTTAAATTAGTTGCTGTAATTCCCCCTCTGTCTCCAGCCTCACTGATAAAAATCACCCTGTTTGGAGGAAGGAGTTAAAATTCAAGCAGAGAGCAGGTGCTGCTTCCTGAGTCAAGTGAAACCTTCCATCTCCGGCAGCCCCAGCTCAGCACACAAGCCCGGCAGTGGGCAGGCTGCCTGTGGTCACCTCAGCAGCCTCATGCCAGCACCCACCCCAGTGCCTGCTGGCTTCCACAGTGATGCAGCCTTCCTCCCTCCTCAGAGATACCTTGCCCTGCTGTGCCCTCCCCACAGCGCTGCCCACCCCCCTGCTTCCTACCACAGCCACTGCAAACTCGCCTGCGCCTCTTCCTCTTCCCAGGACTGCACCACCAACCCCCCTTCCCACACCACTCCATTCCCGATGTAGCCCCCACTCCGCCCCACAGAAACCCACGTGGGTCAGGGGAGCAGGTCCCACCTCACCGTGGGGAGCACGGCATGACTGTCCTTCTGCCACAGCTCTGCTGTGGCTGCAAGCGGGCTGAGGCACAGCCCTGCGCCTCACGCACCCGATGCCTGCACTGGAGGTAGGACGGCACAGGAGAACCTGCAGTCACCATGGCAGCTTTCACCTGGGACTGCGAGGCCAGCAGGGTGTTTTGTTTCGGTTTTAAGTTAAAACCTGCCCCATTTTATTTCAGGAGTTTGCTCACCAGAGGCCTGCTCCTCCAGCTGCCGGCAGCTGCCAGCTGCGTCCTAAGCTGACTCTCACCCCAAAATGCGGCATCATTTAACACAGGAGACATCTTTTAAATCTGCTTCCCGCAGAAGCAGTTTTTGTCCTTTCCCTGCACTCCTCCCAGGCAGAGCTGGCCGCTCCAAGGGCACTCAGCGCCAGCAGCCGTGGCTCTGCCTCCCACAGCACAGCCCTGGCTCAAACCCTACTGTCAGTATGTGCCTTCACATGGAGCAGTGCGAAGGCAGGCAGGTGGTGTGCAGGTGCACATTAGATCCATGAATTTTACTCACTTTTCTCTACACAAATGACCTTGCCTTGGTTTCAGCTTTGGTGCTTGTTTTTCACACTGCCATCTGCACTTCTGAGGCCAGCAGGGTAAGAGCACTGGCCAGACTTGGAAAGGGCAGAGGAGGATGAAATGGGCATTTCTGAGCACTGCTCTGGAATAAGATGTCTGACTGCACAGGGGCAGTTCATCAGGTATCTTTAAGGCTAAGAAAGCCAAAGTCACTCTGCCAGTCATACTGCAGTGGCCAAAGACACCAGACCTCATTACACATTTTGGGGCTTCATTTTACTAGAACCTGGAACACAAAGAAGGGAGATCAGCAGCAGTCGCCCAGTAGGCTCTCAAGCCTACAAGGGAAAAGCAAAAACATCTTTCCACACAAGGACCCTCTAAACGGAACCATGTACCTGCCTAAATTGATCAGCAATGGCCAAAGTGTTTACACAATGCCCTCTAGAAAGTCATCTTCCTTCGCAGCTTACCTTCTCTTTTCATAACCAATAGTCATGACAAGGCAGATTACCAGCTCTTTCAGCAGAGATTTATTAGTCTGTTTTAATAGGATATCAGCTGTGATTCACAGTGACAATGTTCAGGGATCAGGATACTCTTCTCCTGCCCGAACAGCCAGTAAACACTTCACCATTTCAGTAGCTGACAAAAATCCCCAACTTGAGTCTATGCATAAACAAATCTTCTGTTCCTGCTCTGGGGAAAACATGACAGAGCTCCAGTGAAAATCCCAGCCTTGTCACGATAAAATAAACCACGATGCCTTACCTCAATAAGGCACATTTATTTCACTAGCACATCCAGGCATGCATTTGTTCCAGGATAGGAACCAAAAAAATCACAGCACAAGTCTGTCGTGGTGACCCCTGGTTAATATTTATTTCCCAAGTTATAGGTTCTTTTCCTACCCAACTTTTGATTCCTAGTCTTCTGGCACCACGGTGCTGCTTGCCTGCCTATCCGACACAGTGTCTATATGGGAAGAATACACAGTTAGCACTTGCTTTAAGATATACAACACCCTCAATGCAGTCTGTTAGTTCATAAAGAATGGTTTTATTTTTTTTTTAATGGGGAAAAAAATACCCATCACTAAAGAAAGAAAAAAATGCCAGTTTAGGTCTATGGTGTCACATTCCACAGGGGAATCTTTTCCCCCCTCAAAACTAATTACCTACTAGGCAAGACACAGCACTATACATTAAGCACCATGTCTGATCAAGCAGAAGACTTTTTTAAATGGTTTACTAGTTATTAGGTATCCTGCACTCTACATGCTGTGCTGACATAACATTTTACTGCTTACTGCAGATGCAATTGCCAAAGAATAGAAAGTACAAAAGGTTTTATTTACTTAAAGCACACAAACTGCTGCTCCTGAGCACAATATTGTAAGATTCCCCTCAAAAAGTGTGTGTGGGGGGGGGGGGAACCACAAAAATCTGGCTGAAAGGTTGTGAAAAAGATCCCAACTGGCTAAAATAAACCTGGAAAGTAACTGATATGAAATACCAATGGCATGGATCTCTATTTTCCTCTACATTAAGTCTTGTGCTACAGGGTATGAGCGGAGCAGAGAAGAGCTGCAGAAACGCCCAACGTGCACATGCTGCACACTGGAGTCCCCAGATGATCCTTTCTCTGGTGTCACTATCCGAGGGTTTTGTGGGCAAATTTGACTTCTCATCCCCAGTAGGCAGTAAGCACACAGCCCGGAGACCTGACAAAGCCACCAGTTTCCCTTGTCCTTAGAAGCACGCTCTGCAGAGCTTGGAGCCTTGTGCTTGTAACTTTAAAGAGGGTGCATTTTATTTACTTGTGCCTTTTCTTGGCCTGAATTTCCCCCAAAAAGCTGAAGAGGGCATGTGCTTATTATCTTTTAGTGCAGCATGTGCTCGGTGCAACCTGAGCTCTTCGGATACTTCGGTCTGAATATTAGAAAAAGAATTAATTGCGAGGAAAAACAAGGCTGCTCTGCGACTTTGATTCAATCAATTACCATTATCTTCCGGCGCAGCCCTCCCTGCCGCCCCTGGACCAGTTGTGTTTAACTTTCTTTGCCAGCCACCACGGCCCCGCAGCGCGCTGGCGGTGCGGCTGCCGGCTGGCTCCCGCGCGGCGCCCTTATCAGGCGCTCGCAGTCAGCGCGGGCCCCGCACAGCTGTCAGGGACCCTTCGTCCCCGCGTTATCTGCCGCCGCAGCCCTCGGCCGGGCGAGGAGGGGGCCCACGGTCGCCCCCGGCCGTCCCAGCGCCCCGCGGCCGGGCAGGGATCTGCCGCCGGCCGTCCTGCTCCCGCCGAGCCTCCTCCAGCGAGCCCGAACCGACTGAAGAGAAGCAGAACAAAACCGCAAATTTAGATTAATAAAGCATTTGTTGATTCTACAGAAACTTAGCAGGCCCCTAAGAAATCCACCAGAGACCTGTGCAGCTCCAGTAATTTTCTGTTATATTATCTTTCTTGTAAAATACTTCCCCAGACAGAGCCCCCAAAGGGGCTCAAATATCACTGTGACTAACCGAAATCAATGTGCACTCACCTATTGACATTTTTACATAGTTTTTGGATTTAGTATCCGGCCCAAAACACAATCAAATCTTCTGCCAAGGAAATAACAGGCACTTAGCTAGTCAGCTATTAGTGTTACAAAGGAAAAAATGTGGGCACCCAAGGGAGATGGGAGAGACGGCATTGACGTCAGGGGTAATTGGGTGTCTGAGAGAAATTGCCAACGGCTGGCCAAAACCCCCAGAGGCCCACACAAAGCCGAGCTGCAACTCTAATAAAGGAAAGTAAATTCTAGAAAGGGGCTTTGCTGCAAAGAAGCCTAGCAGGAACCAAAAATATCTCCCACATACACAAACACACACACATACACACAAATAAGAAATACAAAATACGGTTAGGAGCTCTCTTTCGCACATCTGGTTTAGGCTAAAGTGCTTTCTACTTTTTTTTCCAGGACCACATGGATTTTTTATGTTGTACCGTATGTTCACCATCTATTTTTATAAACAGAATTCAGGGCTTTAAAGAAACTTATTTTTAATCATATGGCTTTAAACTATAATCTCTCTAGCACCCACTCTGGCACCATTAGAAATGGCTTGGTCTTTTCTTTAGAAAACCCTGAACTCCTATGGAGAATGATGAGGTTAGTGAAGCCATTGTGATGGCCATGGTTAAGGAGCTGTCTGACTGGTAAAACCCTATTTCCATACATAAAACCTCTCCATCACCTACATTCTATCTACGTATTTCACTGCCAGCACTCCTCTCACACACACACTTCACTCACATGCAAGACCTGAAGAAAAAGATTTCAAATCAGAGACCCTGGGTAGAGTTCAGCAAGGACTCAAAGACTGTAGCCTCTTCTGTCCACTCACCCAGATCCCTACCATAAAAATACAGACCTCCTGCCCTCCTAACACACCACCTCAGATGAAGAATAAAGCATATTTGATCAGTTCTTGCTAAAACCAATCTGTCTTCATCTTCTTTCTCCTCCCGAAGAACTTCTATGACACTCCTCCCACAGTTAAACTCAAATATCTCATCACTAATTGTGTTGTAAAATTCATATTGGTGCATTCCAGAATGACAAACTGGCTTAATAAAAATGCCTTTTTAATAGGTGATTTAGAGTTTAAGCAAAGTTTCAAGAATAACAAGAATAACCTATTATGATCAAGGTCTTAACAGGTTCAAATCTTCTACTACACATACCTGTGTTTGTATTCACAGGGATCTGAGTAAGCCATTCAAGACAGTATTAACAGTTTCACTTATAAGCTGCCCTCCACCCAACCAAGAGCAGAGGAGGGAGAATCACAATTTAGGAAGAGGCTAAGCTACAAACAAAACAGCCACACACACGGAGCACAGAGGGCTCCTTAGCAGCACGGCACCTATGGCATAAAGAAGGCTTTAAAAATACATACAGAACATAGAACTAGGTTTGAAAAGATTAGAAGTGCTTGGTCATAAAATTGCATTGCAGAAAACAAATAATTACTATTCTCAGAGAAAGAAGAGGGGCATTAACATAAAAAGCTCACCAAGAAATACAATTACCAAAAACTCTCTACACAAAGATCAGATGCAAGCCCAAAAAATGCCCCAGACCTTGGAATGTAAAGATGAAATTTCTTCATCTCTTCTTGGTGAGGGCAAGTCTTGCAGATGATGCCATGTGTATAGAAGAGGATCTGGGAAGACCCCATCCACAGCAGTACTGTGCATGTGGCACCAGGGCAAACTGGGGAGCAGGGTGGGGGGAGAGTGTCATCACTACCTGCAGCGTTTTTTAATGGCAGATCTACAAGCACCACTCATGCCCCTAAGTATGAGGTAGGAGCATCAGGCATTCTGCCTCGTGGCTTTCTAATGCACTTGCAGTCCAACAGAGAAACGGGAATTAAAGCCACTGGACAAATGCTGTAAGATCATGTCTCTGACAGCCACAAAAGAAGCAGTTAGCTATTAGTTTGTATCCAGAAGTTTGCATCCTTACAGTTTTATGGTGCCAATGTTGCAATGAGGTGTTTTCCAACATTCTACCTTAATTTTTAAGAAAATATAACCATACATCCTGTAGCCAGCACATGTGCATGACATACGAGTTAAATCATTCACACCAAAGCACGACATAAAGGCAAAACCAGCCTTTCCTCTATGCTCAGTTAAAGCAGTACATGAGTAATAAATGCAGAAATGCCATAATATTAAGTATTAGTATCTAGACAATCTTATGAAGCCTCCTACTGCTGCATCAAATCTAATATACTCTAATATTAAAACTTTCAATTTAATTCTTCTCAGTTGCATTGTCTTTGA
>JAOEHY010020987.1:97500-110456 GCA_025447955.1 Psilopsiagon aurifrons
ATTTTCTAACAGCTTTAACACTTGCTAAATGTAAATCAGATTGGAATGTAGCACAAGAGATAAGTTCTCACCAAAAGACACACTTTTAAAAAAATGTAGATGATAAATTAATGTTAAATCTTTTTGATCACATCCCCTGCCCCCCAAACAGAGTGATGCTCTTTGGAAAGGAGCAAAATCTCAGAGGCTGTTGCTTTAGCTGAGAGTGAGGGGCTTTTTCTGATGGGTGTGGAGCATATTCCAGATAGTCTGTATTGTCCTTCTATCAAATCATGTTGGAAAAATTCGGACTTCCAAAGAGGAAAATTAGCTGGAGTTTAAGTAAACAAACAAATAAAAAGGGAGAGAAAGTAAAATGGGTTTTGGAAATCTACTGCTGAGAATGAAAATCCAACTATGCACACAGTCATACCAGTGAAATAAAGAATAACTGATCATAAAAAAACAGTTTACTATTCAAAGATGTCAAAACCATTACAAACAGTAAAGGTTCCCCACATGGTGGTCCTGATCCCTGCATACTTTTTTCATAAACAGGTAAACAGAGTTCTGTTAAATACAAGAGATTGTCCTAAGCTTGTGCACAGGCTCATCCACTGCTTCCAGGAGTAGATTCCCAGAATCTGCAGCTTGGGTAACATTGCCAATCCACCACTCCATCACGCACTCACTTTGTCCTAGAAATAGCTCAGTATTACACATTGTCATGAGGCACCACCCCGCACACCAATCTCTGCTTCATTAGCCCAAGGTCTGTGCATCAGCAGCTGCCACACTATCTCAGAAGGTGCACTGCACCTCTCCTCAGTGCCTCCTCATTCAACAGCCATTTCTTTCTCAGAAACAGGCTTAAAGCAGAGTGGAAGATTTAAGCATTTCAGAACTTGGGTTTTTTTCCCTCGCTGTCATGAAATTATCTTTTTATTTTATGCCAAAATGGCAAAAGAACTGGCAATGACCAAAATGTCAGCAGTGCAGCAGCAGCCTCATTAGGTGTTACCAGAGATCCAGCGCAGAACACAGGGTTAGGATCCTGTCACATACCCCCTTCCCACAAAGAGACAGAGCCACTGTGTCAGGCAGGGTGTCTTCAATGAGCTTTGCCCATGTTCAAACCAGTTGCAGTTCAGTTTGCCATAGCAGTGAAGTCCCAGCAGCCAAGACACTAATACAGACTGATCAGCCCCACTGCAGGGAATCCCAGGTGGTGACATGGGGGCCTGCCTGAGCTAAGGAGTACTTGGCAGCATCCCCACTGTGTCCATTACCTGCTCACTCAGACTCATATACCCACCCTGCAGGACCATCTCTGACTGTGATGCTGGTGTATCCCAAACACTAACGTTACAGACAACCTGGCTGTGAGACTGCAGTAGCACATCCAGTTCTGTTAGCATGTACTGCTGTCATGAATTCAGAGCCAGCCAACTGAAACATTAATGAGCTGGTAAACTACAGAAAGGAATCAACTCAGAGTAAAGTCTGCAGTACAGTTACTTCACTGTTTGGGATGATGAACACCCACAGTTCCCCAAGATTTCAGCAGGAGGTGAGGGGTTTTGCACTTCTGTAATTCAAGTATATAATTAGAAGTATAGCAAGGAACAAGTCCCTTTGTCCAGCCATCCAGATAGTGAAAAATATAAAATATGCTATACGAGAAGGAAGTCACTGGCTGCAAAATTCATACAAAAGGAGGATTCAGATGAGCTGCTAAACTATCTGGTAATTCCTCGAAACAGTGCAGAGGTGACTTGCCACATCAATTTCACCACAGACACCAACAGCACTTCCAGCTGAAAAACAACCTTAGCTTTTCTGAAAAGTTTTCTAAGAAATCCTTTTTCCTCCTTTAGCAAGCCATGACTCATTGCTCTGTATAGCACAAACAGCCACCAGATACAGGAGCTCAGAAAATGCTCTACTAGCTCACAGTTCCAGAAAATGCTCCACTAGCTCACAGAGAGTGTTTCAAGCGGGAGCTTCAAATCAGCTTCCAGAACCACACTCGTGTTCAAAGGAGGTGCTAGAGAACACGGCAGTGTGAAATTTGGCAATACAGCTTCACTGGCAGGAACAGTGAGGTTAGTTTTGGCTCACATGAGGTCCTCCACCCTGTAGTTTGCTTTGAACAGTTTTAATGAAAAACTCAAAGTGAGATTCAGCTGCAATAATCATTTTTTTACCTAAGGTTGGTCAGAAGCAAAAGAAATTTTATTTCTGTGTGCAGAACGGAGAGGGAATACATCTCTCCTTAGAAGAGACTCTGTATTTTGAGCTAGCCTTGGAAGACAAAGTAGCCAGGAGACCTGCAATTCTCTCACACATATGCAATGCATGTAGGCAACCGAAACTTTGATGTGGTAGAGGACGGAGTGGATATGTAAATGTATCATCCAAATTATAGCACTGGGTAGCAGACAAGCCTGTCCACTTCACTACTTCCAGAGACCAGTGAGTTACTCCTTCCACCTTTTTGCAGCAGCAAAATGAGAAAGTGCTGCTCTTCAGCTTGGATGGACATTTATTTCTTGCAGAGAATCTAAAGATGCCTCGAGAGGAGCTACAAGGCCCAAATCATTATAGCTTTGCCTCTTACCGTGACGTATTATGGAAAATCTCAAGCCCCAGAGCACAGTAAGTGGAAAGAAAAGAAGGGAAATTACAGCGTGCTTTTTATTCTGACACATGGTAGAAGGACAGAGAAAACCCATGTGAGGATGGGAAGAAGGAATACAGGATAAGTAGGACAGCAAACCCCTCTTTGACAAGCATGCAAGTGAGTTGGTTGCCTCCTCCTCCAGGATCTCCAAACACAGCACAGGCAGGAGATGGTTACAGACAACAAGGACTTTTCCCACAGAGAAGACCACTGATGGTAAAGGGAGGGTTCCCTGCCTCCTAAAAAAATGAGAGTATCTTGCTAACACAGACCAGCAACATTTGCTTCAAGATCTGTTCCTTGTAAAACCAGAGCATACACTTAGCTTTCATCTTCCAGACTACACTGAAAATGCCAGGACAAGGCAGCTTACAAATAATTGCAAAGACCCTTCTGAAAAAGGCTGAGAGGGAAGTGGGATGCAAGTTCCCAGCCAAGAAAGCTGAGACTGCCAAGGACCAGAACAGAATAAGGGCAAGGACAGTGTGTGATACCCAGCTCCATCTGTATGCAGAAATGAAAGGAATTGAGAAAAATATCAGTGTGGGTTATGGCAGGTGTTCCCAGGTGTGTAGAAATCCTCGGGGAAAGAGCACCATCAACAGAAAATACAGCAGACCTTATAAGAGACAGCTGACGTGGCAGATCCTACAAAAGCTTGTCTGCTGCATCTGAACGTCTTTTGTTCTCTAGCCCCATTCTTTCACCTGGCAGCTCACAGATTAAAAGACCTGAGAGATGTTCCTGTCACAGGAGACTTTTCCTCAAAAGGCTCCTAAAAGGAGGAGGGACCAGGGTAATGTGGGGTCCACTATGGGGGATGAGTGGCAGAGGAAGCTTTACCCTTCTAATAATGACTCTCCTACATTTCTGGAAATTCCCCTTAGCCCTATCCCCTTGCTACCTGCAGAGTGATAACAAAGCCAACGTTGTCCATCAAGTCTCAATCTGAAGTGACTCATTTATTCTCAGGAGCTTTGTGTTCATTTTTTTCACACTGGCATCGTAAGAAAACAAGGTTTATGTGAGCATATTGCCTGTCATATGTCTTAACTGTTTGTCCCTTCCTATTAACTTTTGAATCACACCAGACTGGGAATAGAGGGCTCCAAGAGAAATTGAGTTTCTCTTATAGAAATTGAGTTTCTGTAAGATTGGTGAAGTTACCTTTGATTGGGTAGGACAGAGACCCCAGTTCGTGTTTCTGCTCAGAGAAAGGCTAAGAGCAGAGTCAGCTCTTATCCCTGCTCTTGGGTCTGTCCTAGGAAATGAGCACATGTGTGCACTGGCCGATCAGCACAGCTCATGCTGCTTCTTGTCCTGCTGCAGGGAGAGGATGGGAAAGGGAGATGAGTCCTCTATGGGGAATGGGGTCGAGTGAGGGTCTGAGCTGGACTACACAACGAAGAAACACAATATCATAGCACTCCGGCCTCATGCCTAAGAAAACTTGGGTTTTTCCAGCCAAGTTGTCTGTAACTTCATGACACATCATCAGGGACAAATGCCAATGCTCCTCAAGTACTCACAGAATGCAGTATGTAACCACAGAGAAAACAGCAACCAGTTGGAGAGTTCATCCATTAGATTCCTTGCTACAACTTCTTTTTTCCTTTTGCCTAAGTCTGGCGAGCAACAGAAAACCCAAGACAAAAAGTCACAGTAAAACTGCTTTATCACCTAATGTTGCCCCTTTCTAGGTCCACACAATTAACACAGGGTTTCTTGAAAGAAGTAGAAAGTGTGTGTTGAATCAAAGGTGGGCACTCTGGAAGCAGTGCTCCCATAAAACCAGAAGCCTTGGCTCTTGAGTGAGCTTGTGAGGCTGGTAAAAGCAGCTCTCCACCCTGAGTGTTTTCCTGTACCTACTGACCAAAACATTGATTTTTAAGTAGAAGTGAAGGAATGACAAAAAAAGTCCCTTTTTCCTGTAGCACTACATGCTAAATTTTGTTTGCCCCATCATAACTGCTTATAGTGACAGTGCAATGTTTGTCTGAATTTTTAACAGATGTTTCTAAATACTCTTGACCACTTCTCCCTCCTGAGGATTTCTGCAGTGGGATAGCTCTAGATAGTAATACAAACAAAGCCTGTAAGAGGCTCTCGGGGATAAATCTGTAGACACTGCATCTACGACGGGTGTGGGTATGGGTCCAAGCCTTATGAAACTCTGTAAATATCCTCTGAAGACTAGCAAGCTGGACTGACCCTGCCTGCAGATGTTTTTGAGCTTACCAGCCCTGCAGTGAAAAGAAAGACAGCTTACAGATAACTGCAACACTCCTGAAACAGCCCAAGAGTAGGATTTAAACCCAAAGTTATAAAAGCAGGGATATGCTGGAGCAGAACAGAATAATGGAGAGGATGATGTGTGATGGTGTAACTCCATTTCAATTCAAAATACCAAAGATGCTGCGAAGGGGATCAGTCTGGGCTGAGGCAGAATTTCCCAGGTGTCAGATTGCCCTCGGGAGTGAGCACACTGGATTCACTTGTCAGGTGTGAAGGTACTCATGCCATCAGAACACAAATTGCCTTAAAAAATACAATCTCTGCTTTCATTTTTTAAAGAAAATGAGTCTGTTGTGCTAACGCCTGGCAAGGAGGCAGTGACATCTGCCTGAGTTTGTACCCGGCCCGAAATAACCAATTAAACATGCTGATGGCTCCTAGTTTACATTATCAAAATGTAGCCGTGGCTATTTAATACCAAAATGACATCTATTAAAGCTACTGTCAGTGTTTCGCAGCAGCTGAAACTGCTTTTTTAAAAGGTCAGTCTACTAGCTGGAGAGTGAACACAAGCAAGGCAGCTCTGCCAGCCCTTAGGATGTGGCTGCATCCTGCAGTCTGGCTTTGCATTCCCTTACATGTCGGGCAGAAGCAGCCGCTGTCTAGGTGGAGCCCACTGCCCTGCCTGTGGCAGAGGGACCGGCAGGCAGCTCCACTCTGGGGGGGTACGCCAGAGCGGGGACACAGTGGGGTGACATTGTGGGGCAAAGCTGCGGGCCCAGTGCTGCCCACCATAGCTCACTGCGCCTACTGCTTGCCGGGAGAAAAGGATGGCTGGAGAGGACACCACTGTTTTGAACCCAATTGAGCTTTGTGGCAGCTGTGTCATTGACAACAATAGCACAGCCCTCCCCTAGAAAAACACAAACCCCAGCCTGCGCACCACTTCCCACAAACAGCAGAGCATAGCTCCAAACTCCCCCACCAGCACAAACCAAGCACCTGCTGTCATCTTCTGCATTAGCATTTGTGTTAACCCTTTTGTAAGATCATCTGACTCAGTTTCAGAATTTCTCATTCTGAAAAACACTTGTTAAATATTGGCCTTGCCTGCTACACAAAGTGATAGCTTGGTAGTTAGAACCCACAAGTCACATTTAGCTTCACAAACTCATCATCAATGGATCTTGAAGGTATTGTAGCCAACAGACTGGAAACCACATGCAATACAAACACATAATAGAACTTCTAATGTGCAAAGAGACTAAACAAAAAGATCCTTGACCTTCTTGCTTTCCCTTGCATACCATTATCCCCAGTGAGACAGCAAATGGAATGATGTGGAGAGCAACATCTACCATCCAGCCAACTTTGGAAGCCAATTTCTATAGTAGTTAAGCAGTTAATGGTGTTAATCAGAATGATAACTTATTAAATTCTACATTTATGCAAATAACTTTTTGGCATATCACACGAAGACCTGAGTAGCAGAGCTCATCAGGAAAAGGTCCCACCATCTTGCACATTTGGTGCTTTGGATTTTTTTAATACCATGTAAAATAGCATCTGCAGTAGTTGGCACATCACACAAACTACACTTAAAGAAAACGCAACAGTCACAAATTAATCTTTATCATCCCAAATAGATTAATGAACAAATTGTTTTATTCTTAACCTCTATGAAGCAGAGATTAATCTCTACAGCTAAATCCAATCGCTGTATTTATCTTTTTAACAAGAAGTTGACATTTCTTATAGACCTTCCTAAAACAGGCAACATTTACTGAACAAAGAAAACAGCAGACACCCCTAACTCTCTCTGTGCCGCACTAGCTAGGGTATCAACAGCACAAAAATATAAAGCAACAGAGTAGTTTATGACTATGACATGAAAAGCTATTATCTGCCTGTGATCAGATGAAGCAGGAAAACTGCAGTTTAGGGTAGGCAGAGTTTACTGCAATCTTAGCATTATAAAGCCTGTGTGGAAAACTTCCTTTTTTCCAGAAGAAATACTTGGCAACTTTCTGGTTATAGGCCACATTTGCATTCAGCAAGGATAGAAGAATCAGGGGATTGGATGAACAACTATGAATTGCACTTTTAATTGCCTTCAAGGTGTTAAAAAGAATTTCAAGATATGCTCATGGATGTAGTTTTCGCCTTTGTTGCTGCTGTTGTTTAATAGAATTAAATTCTGTGCAGAATTTTATCCATTCATTTAGTTCATTCTGTCTCTGGGAAAATAAGGTGTGAATCACTGCAGGATGTTGTGCAAAATAAGTAGTTCACCTATTGAAATGGTACCTCCATTTTGAAAATCAATAGTACTGCTTATACACAAGCCCTGTTGATTTATTGACATATATGTAAATATACATGTACCTGGATACTCTCTCTTTGTTTGTGCAAAGCCTGCAACAGAGAATGCTAAAATATATCTGGAAAAAATAATTGGCCTTTTTCCTCCCCTTTGGGTACAGATTTCTGGTTTTAAATGAATGTGCAGGTTTCCTGTTGCTGCGTGAAACCTTCATTTCAAAATACCGACTGATTCTAGGTTTAATTAAAACAGAATGTTTTATATCAGAAACACTTCTCTTTTTTTTCAGCACATATCTTCTTTGCTGGCTATTAAGATGAGGATTTTTATTTTTTTTTTTTTTTAATGTAATGAAATAATTCAAAGTTTTACAGCAACTCTTTATGGAGTCAACTTATGCAAGCACTGAAGCCTTTCCAGAGAAAACAGGATTCTCCCCACCTCCCTCTGGCTTTTCTCCCTACTGAATGCCATGGCCTTCACTCAACCAAAGGAAATGAAAGACAGACTGAGACAACAGCATCACGTGGGTGAAGGTCAGATTGATTTTCAGCTGTGTGGTGCTGGTTTATCACCCTCAGGACAAAAGTTAAGCCCTTCATTTCTTTTTTTCATGTCTGCTTTAACAGAGCAACTTATTTTTTCCTGAAATTTTGGTTGGGCTCCATACCACCAGAATTATCAAGGACAGCCTAATGTAAAACATTCATGGAGATACCTTCTGCAGAGTAAAACCCAGAGCAACCCACACACCACAAGACTTCTGTACATGACTTTACCCTATTCCCTATGTACAAATAGTGGCTCCTTGAAACTACTGAGGTTTCAGCAGTGACATTTCCTGACAGCAAAAGAAGAGAGTGATGCAGCTGCTGGCTATTCAGCAATGATCCCGGGCATGAGGAGAGGAGCATTTGCTATCTCAAAGGAGGCAAGTTCACAAATAGTTTTTTCTCCCCATCCTCCTTCCCTCCCTCCTTTTCCCCTCCCATGCTTGGAATGGCCACACTCTCTGAGAGTTGAGCCTTCTGCCTGTGACTCGGTGATCCAGACATGGACGGCCAGTTACTGTGGCCAGGCTCTGGAAAAGCAGACAGTTTTGCTAACTCAGACTGTGCTCTTCCCAACTCCAGCACCACTCACAAAATCACTCCCCACAGCCTCCTGTAAGGACTGGCTCTCCTCATTTCTCTTTTAATTAAAGACTGATGCTCCCCACAAAGTAATGATGTGATTTTTAGTGCAGGCAATTTTAGCTAGTCAGGTCTTCAAAACTGAGCTGATTAACTTAAACCGAAGTGTTCTGTACACCATAGATATGTATGTGCATACCTAGTTATCAAGAGAAAGATCATCTTCCCTCCTGATGTTTGCATTTCCAGATTTTAAACTGGCAGCCAGAAAACTCAGTATTCTCTCATTTAAGCTTTGAGGCAAGAAAATCCTACTGACTTTCATTTTCTTTTCTTTCCATTTGGGTTAAGTTTGTATGATTTGTACAACAGCATTGTGACAGCCTCTTGAAGATGACAGTTTATCCTCCATAAAAAACATAGAGTACTATCCATCTGCGTTACTTATATGTACCACAGCTCTAGTCAAAATTACACCCAGTTAGACTGAATACCATTTAAACACCTAATGGAATACAATCCCTACATCAAACGGCTCTTGTAAAACAAACCATGGCAAGTGTCTGTAAGAGAGGAAGGAGTAGAGAAGGGCTGTAAGGTGAGGTCAAGCAGACATCCAGGCTGGAGCTAGATGTGGTCTGAATGCAAATTAAATCATTTGCTAGGGCTTGTGAACAAAGTTTTGACTAGCACATATCTTTAGCTCATCTGAACCTAGCTGATGCTGCCTACAAAAGAGCACATGGAGCAGTCAGATTTCCTACAGCCCCTCAAGCAGATCTGCAAATGCTGGTCCCTGTGGGATCCTTCAAGGAAGGTTCTGCACGTGCATGGAGCCCCAAGGAAGAGCCAGCTCTGGGACAACAGACAAAAGAGCAACAGCAGCTGAGAGTAAAGGAGAAAACAGTAATGCAGTAAGGTGTAACATAAATGTATAAACTGGAAGTGACTTAGTTGCACACAGGGCTAGGAAAAGGCACATGGCAGCAGAGTGTCAGGGAGAAGACTACCATGAGTGAGGTGTGACATGGTGGCAGTCCTGAAAGGAGCAAGGAAACAGCCTTTGAGCAGAAACTGCACAGGGAAAGCAGTATAGGCGACAGGGAGAGAGTAGGGAAGAGAGTGGTCACGCTGTTTAGACACGCAGGAGAACTCACAAAACCAAAATCGCATACAATACAGACAGACCACAAGCTGAGTATCTTAGAATCCTAGTCTGGTTTGGGCTGGAGGGAACCTTAAAGCTCATCCAGTTCCAGTCTCCTGCCAAGGGCAGGGACTGTAGACTGGGTTGCTCCAAGCCCTGCCCAACCTGGCCTTGGACACTGCCAGGGATGGGGCAGCCACAGCTTCTCTGTGCCAGGGCCTCAACATCCTCACAGGGAAGAATGTTTTTTCTAGCATCTAATCTAGCATCGGTTTAAAACCACTCCCTTTTGTCCTGTCACAGCATAAATGTCAAAAAACTGTCTTAAAGGCATGTTGAGGTTTTGGCTGGTTTTGGCTTGGTTGGTTGCTATGGTTTATTGATGCAGATCAAACAATGTAATTCAAATTTGCTTAGACTACTCTTGGAGTCCAGTAAACCATTCAGTTTTGCTTGGAGAAAACAAACACAGGTGTATACATTTGTATTTCTGTAGACCACAGGGTCATAAATGGAATTTATTCTACTTCTGTCTTTCCAAATGTTCTAATGGATAATCAATATATGTAGATTTCTAAAATGACCATTTAATATAAGTTGTATCAAATCTCATTTATTTTAAGAGATATCATTAAGTACAAAGTCTGCATGAGTGAACTGAGTTCACTGTAGAGGAAATGACTGAGAATTATGTTCAAAAATCTACTCAAATGTTTAATGTAACAGATTCCCTGGAGAAGAGGAAAGCAGTGGGCTTCTTCAGCCTTTCCTTATGTCCTCCTCAACAAGACTAACAGTAATTGAGTAGCAACATAAGGAGGAGCCAAGAAGTCTGTCACTATTACACTGAGAAAGATTTTCAAGGAAGTCTAAAGAAGAGATAGAAAAACATGCCAAAAAAATGGTGCCTTCCAGAGGAAGCTCACCCCCACAATTGCACATCACCAGCAACAAAACCCACCTGGATAAAGACCTTGGCTCTTCCACCAGGTCATGCGTGGCATTTGGCAGATTGGTGAAACCACAATTGCAGTTACTTTCATCAAAAATAACTTGGGCTGGTAAGGGCTAAGGGCTTGAACTTTTTTTACCTATCAATCAGCACCCTCATGTTGATATAAGGCTTGTGCAGCTCCATAGGGCACCAGATCTGGGAACTCTGCAGACTAAAAATGAAATCCTTTTAATTGTCAGGAATGTCAGCTCCCAAAGACAATGCCAACCTTGTACCAGCATAAGGTAGGAGATAGAAGACAAAACCAGCCCAAACTTAACAGTCAAAACTTTAAACCAAAGTCGAATGACTTCTTAATCTCATGATGATAAAAATAAGAATTCCCTGTGTCTGAAAGAAGTTGCTAGGCTAAATGTTTGAAGACTACAAAGTGCTCAGATGCCCTAGGAAATATTTAACATGAACAGACCAAATGCCTTGAAAAACCCAAATCAATTTTTTCAATAGTTGAGACAATGAAAGCTGGTTGTCATAAGCAAGAAGTGTGAATAACATTACCTACAATTAACAGACATTAACTCAAATTTCTACTGAATATATTTTCAACAACTTTGAACTGAATATGAAATTATGGACTCTATTTTAAATTTCATCCATTAAAAACTCCTATTAAAATC
Source organism: Psilopsiagon aurifrons (assembly GCA_025447955.1). Taxonomy (NCBI): domain Eukaryota; kingdom Metazoa; phylum Chordata; class Aves; order Psittaciformes; family Psittacidae; genus Psilopsiagon; species Psilopsiagon aurifrons. The sequence continues at coordinate 108,633 of JAOEHY010020987.1, forward strand.
ACTTAAACGGAACAGCATTGAAAACGTACATACATGTTGCCAAAGTTCTGATCAAAGTCAGAAGCTGCTCAGACCTCTGGTGGAGGTCTTCTGATGTGCAAACCCAGCTTGGAGAGCAACAGCCTCTCCAGCAGGTGCAGGGAAAATTTTTCCCTTATTCAGTTTATTTGACTGGTTCAGTCCAATATTGAGTTTGCTCAGAACAGAAAACTACTTGGCAGACAATCACTAATTTGCTTCTTGCCAGCCCACAGAAAAGAAAGGCGAGAGCCCTATAGAGAATGCAGGCACCCACTTGAAGTTGTCCATGGGAGGCCACATACCTTGTTGGATCCATGCTGCTCACCAGGACTGCTGTGCTGGCTGCATCCGGCATAGTGCACACCACGTAGCCCTCCCTGAGGCCGGCACTCGAGGAAGGCTGAGCCCTGGGCTACTGGACCCAGAGGCCATGCGGAGATGCTCCAGCGAGCGCTCCCAAAGCCAGCCAGCTGAGGAGGACCAACCCATGCTGGCACATTTCCCTAAAGCCAGCCGGCACCAGGGGGTGGAGGCTGCTTTCTGGTTTCCCCAGGCCTGGAGCACAGTTAATAACATGCCAGCTGTATCTGCAGACAAGCCAAGTTTAATGAGGCTACAACAAAAGCATTCAAATATGCACTACAGAACTTCTGTGGGGATTTTTTCTAGAGCTTGTTTTTAACTTGACAATGTTATTGTTTCGTTTATTTTTTAATTTTTTTTAAAACCTATCTATATTTTAGAAACTCAAAGAAATCAACATTAAAGAGACTTTTTAAATTCTACTACTTCCAACAGCAAAATTATGTTGTGTGATGAATGCTGGAAATGCACTGCTGATTGCTTTTCTCTTAGTAAACACTGAAGTCTTAATTGTTTTTCTCCTACATGGCCAGACTCCATCTTTCTGTCTGCCAGGTCTTCAGACCAGGACAACTACTATCCCTCTCCTCCAGACCAGGACAGACATGCAGAAGTGACCACATCTAGCACTAGTGATGAAAGAGACACCTTACTCACTCACTGTCCTATGAGCCATGCTTTACCATGTGTCCAGTCTCTCAGTCTGGATCAAGATACAGGAGGTGTCAGTAAGAGGACAGCAAATACGGTCTTGGAGACAGAAGAGGCACCAGCAAAAGGAGTCTGCTCAGGCATGAGAGGGTGAAGGTCGACAAGGTGTCAGTGCTCACTGTCTTCTCTAGCAGAAGAACAGAGGATATCAAATGAAAGCAGGTGACAAAGCTGAAGTGAATAAAAGGGGATGCTTTTCCTCAATGCACAATTAACTCCAGCTCCCCACCACAGGGAATGCTAAATGCGTACTTTGCTTCAACAAGAAACTTCAGAATGGAAACTCATGGAAGAAGATTACCTGAGGAGTGCCCAGAAAAGTGTAGAAATTCATAGCAACAAGAAACGGTGCTATGGGAAAATAAGGCTGGCTCCAGCTCCGTACAGCCATGCTTCTATAAAAAGACTATTTATCCAGTGGTCTACTAAAGGATAGGGGAACAAACCAGGAAAAAAAAATGGCTTTCAGTGCACCTCCCTTTCACTCCTCATGTCTGCGGTCTGAAGATCCTGATGGCTCTGAATAAGCCAAGGCTGATACGACCAATGTCCCTAGCCACAAACAATCTATGGTCTTGTCCGTCTGAGACAGGACAACCCCAGCACATCATCCACCAAGCTCTCTAAAGCATTATTAAAGGCCTTTTTATAACAAGCTGCATCTGTTGTAGTCTCCAGGCTATCCTCACTGCATTTCTGAATTGAGTTTCACATATTGGGTTTTTCCTA
>JAOEHY010020988.1:0-14181 GCA_025447955.1 Psilopsiagon aurifrons
ATGGTTAAACTTCCTCAGGTTGGCATCAGCCCACCTCACAAGCGTGTCAAGGTCCCTCTGGATGGCATTCCTTCCCTCAAGTGTATCGACCGAACCGCCCAGCTTGGTGTCATCGGCAAACTTGCTGAGGACGCATTCAAACCCACTGTCCATGTCACCAACAAAGATGTTTTTCAGCATGTGAAAGGCCTCTTTATTTTTAAAACCCATACGCCTGCTATTATTGTGTCAGCTAGTTTTGAAATTTCTGAGGTTGAAGAAGGCTTTAACTTTTTAACTTGCATCTTCCATCTGGTTCACATTTGTATCTAAATTTTAGCTTCAGTCTGTGAAATGAAATTCACTCCTAAAGATGCTGAATTTGATGGAGTTTTATAAATTACTGTGTTAGTCAACCTTATTCCATTTGTAACGATATTTAGGTGATCAAGACCCTTTGTGAACCAAAGCCCTCTGGACTGCAACCATTTAGGAGAACCCAGTAAGAGATTATCCTCAGGTTACTCTTTTAATTCTAGACATCAACTGTGATAACACTAAGTAATACCCTCCCCTCAAAAAAAACCAAAAAAACAAACAAAAAATCCCCAAACAACCCTAAACACACTCAAAATGAGATAGCAGCTCTATTTTCTGTTTTAAGTTCAGATTTTTTTTTTTTTTCTCAGAAAATGTTTTAATTGTTTATTTGGTCTTGCAAAATTATTTGTTTGTCAATGAATAAAAAATAATTTCTACTGAAACGAAATTAAATGTAGTTGGCTCCTTGCAAAGTTTTCCAACGTGCCTTTTCCTGAGCATATTACAAAGTAGCATGAAGTCTCCCAATAGTAGCAGTTGCCCCTGAATATCAAAAGCACCTCTGTAATAAAGACATCTTCCAAATATTTAATGATAGATAATGTGTTGTGGGCAGGAGACAAATTGAAATAATCACTCTAGAGAAAAACTGTTGTCATTGAGGTTGAGGCTAAAATGTCTGCCAAAATGCTGTTAAATGTAGAACTAACTGTAATGTGGTAACTGTCTGGAAAGCCTAGCCCTGACATTCAACGCTTACAGAATTTAATACTCCCACTAAAACATAAAAAGAAACTTCCCTTGTGTAAACAAATTTGCAGATTCAGTGGAAAGACCATCTCTTTGTGGAGGCAGAGTATGAGCCATCTGCCGTGACTGGGGAGATTGCTGTGAGTTTGTACTGTTTTAACTGGATTGCAGAGTAGAAGGCATCATCGTTGGTGCTTTTGTCCAGATAAAAGCTAGATTGCCTAGACACCCATATTCATCCTTTTTTCATCATTAGGAATAAAGATTCTTTTCAAACATGACATACTTGTTCAGGGAAAAATATTTTATCTAGATTTCATTAGGCCCATGCATACTCTCCTTATGAAAACAAACAAAATTAAACCAAATCCCAGTATTTTGTTGCAAATCAAGACTGGTTAACTAACAAGAACTGAACACCAGATGAGGTAAGAAAAGTAATCATTAGAAGTCAATTAGAAACCACTCTCAAATAAAGGAAAATACTTTGGAGAAGTTGAAGAAACTAAATAGAGTGGAAGATGACAAAATCTTAGACACCACTACTCTCAAAATTTCAAGCTGTTGCTAAGTCACTTGTCCAAGTTGCAAGAACAATTCACCACTTTTATCATTGTTCATCCTTGAAGGACTGATGTAATAGTACCAAAGAGAAGAAATGGAATGTCAGAGTTAGTATCTGACTGGGGAAAACCTGTAACAGCAACCATAAAAATCTAACAATATTATTTTTTTCCCACTCCTAACTTCAGTCCAAACTTGAGAAAGAGTGTGTGTACAAAATTTTCACACTCATTGTTTAATTTTATTGTATTCCTAATACAGTTTGTAACTCTTCAAACAGTAGGCATGATGGTTCTGAAAAGAGTCAAAAAAATCCAACCCTGAATAACACAGTAAGTAGCTCTGACAACTTGAACAGGTTTTTAATTTGGCTCTTAGTATTCTTTCTGCCAGCACATGAAAATGATTCTGTCTCACAATTCCTTATAAAAGCGTAAGATGAGATGACCTCTGTATTTCTTTGCTGCTCTGTAGCAATGACTCACTGCTGTAATTATTAAATTTGACATTACTGTAACTATGCCCATTCTCCTGTAGACAAGTGAAATGCGCCCAACAAAAAAATATTCACTTAATATATCCAGACTAAGAACACATAACTTCCAATTTTAAAGTAGTAATACAGAATAAAATAATAAATGCATATGACCATTTTTCCTTTAGAATTGTTTCAGTACAGCCTGTCTATGGGTCAACAAACACTACGCAGAAGAGAGGTCATTCTCTGGGATAGCACACTGTTAACAGAAAAGCTTGTTTTCTCCATAAGCACTCGTGTTAATTTTAGCTTCTGTTTGAACCACATATACCTGACAGGTCAAAGGAGAAAAATGTGTTTATTCTGGAAAGTGAACAAGTAAACATAACCTAGCCATGAATAAGAAACATAGATAAACATTACAGCAAACTATACAATAGTCTAGTGAGCCTTGCTGTTGTACTGAATGTGAATGTAACAAATGATACAACAAATTTTCTTTTTCTATATTGAATTTCTTTAATAATTGACTGAAAGGGTGTACTCATGGGGAACAGGTATAGTGAACAGGGGTAATTAAAAACAACCAGATTTTCTGTCTGAGAGATTTTTCCTACCATGAGGCAAATAGCCTGTCATACCACTGCATGCAGACAAATGGTGCTTTGTCACAGCTTACAAAAATGTTTAAAAATATGTTTATCCTGGACAGCGAACAAGCAAACATACTTCTTCTACTTGAAATACACGCTACAGAAGCCACAGAAACAGTTACTGTGGCAGTGTGAGCTGCTGGGTTTGCATCTGATGTCAGTAACATAGTGGTGATGGAGAGGAAACATACGGCAACACTGTTTTTACTGCTGGCAGTGACAGAAACATATTTAAAAGCTACTATGGCAATGATGTGTTGAACAGAAATAATTACCGCTAATCTCTCACCAAACAGAGCTCAGAAGAGATAAATCAATCTGATAACACCATTTTCTGTTAAAGCTTTCTCAGCGCAATACTTATTTAAATAAAGTCACCCGCCATTTTTTTTCTCATGAAAATATGAAATTAAACTTTTCAGCAGTTAGATTAATTACTTTATATATTAATGAGTAGTTAAAATCTTGTTACAGAAAAATATTAATAAAATCTCACTCTCCCACCAGCCTTATATATGCTAAGATTTCCTGTTGCTACCGAAACTATCACGTTTGCCCTGATTGATGGCTATATAATACATAATACACTAATGCAAGAAGTATAGGGTCTCTATTAATTTCAAACTTGAAATAACTACAGATGATCAATGCTTTAGACAGGCCTATAAACACTGAACATATACTAAGATGATAATGCAAATTGTTTTGATAACATTGAAGATGGATGAACTTCTTAAAAAATAAAATACAAAATTAGAACTTGCCTGAACATTTGCCCAACACAGGCAAAGCCAGAGCTAGAGATACTTGGTTAACTTAAAGTGTAACATAAAATGTAAAAATGTTTTTTTCCCTACTCAACTGCAATTTCTCAGTTTGGCTGAAGCCAACAACAGAAATGACAAAGTTCATTCTCAAGGGATTTTTCAGCACAGAAATATGGGGACCCTCCAGAGAAACTCATATTTTAAAAGTTTCTAAGCTTTATATAAGTAATCAGACATTCTGCTGCTCATCTATTCTGAATTGCTGAACCTTGTGGTGTTTGCACACTTTTATTTAAGGATCTGGTTTATGGCCATTGAAGCTAGTAGAAAAGTTCAAAGGACACTGGTTTGAAATGATGTTTATCTATAAATTGATTAATCCTGTTTGAAAATCCAGTAAAAGAGACCCACACAACTCCAGTAAAATTGAACTTAATAGTTATTCCAAAATGAGCTTGAAGTGCCGTGAAGATATATTCTAATAGTAGATTTATACTTCAGTTGTACCGAGAGTGACATTAATTACCCACTGGCATACACAAAGGTTGTACATTATCCTAATTAATTCATTTAGATAAAATAGAAATGGAAAATTTCATGTATCGGCATGCTGTTCATGCTCACTTTTACCCTGATGACTACTGAAGAGATACTAGCTTCTTGTTATGCCACAATGCCATTGAAAAATATCATTTACGGGCCATAGCAAAATAGTTCTCACACAGTTTAATTAATTGAAATTAATTAATCATAAGTAACCATAAAAGTTACAAATACCATAGGTAGACCTATGTTAAAAATTTATATAAACCTCCCTGAGATATGTTAGCGTTTGGAAGTCAATGTGCTCAAACAGCACATAATCATTGTGGATTGGGGGGTGTGTTAGGGATTTTTTTTTTTTTTTTTTTTTTTTGTGGTGGGGTTTTAATTGGGTTGTTTCTTTTTAAAGAGTATCCTGGAATTATGAGAAATTAGTTACACTTTTGCTTTAAGAGGGGAAAGTACAAGTGCATCACTACTGATGAATCTTGCTAATTAAAACTTTGCTATGTTGCATGTTGCTACTTGCAATTTGAAGAAAAACCTGTGAAGACTGTTTAAATGCATAATTTCTTTTATGCATTTAATATGAGAAAATGAGAAAAATTTAAGTAGCTAATTTAATTTTCTTTTTTTCCCTAGTATTTGCTTGAAACCATGAGATCAGTAAAACCTATTTAAGGATGCTTATTACTAATTTATAAATATCCTTTTACAAAATAGAGTTTAAAAATCCTAAATCCCTAACATTTTCATTTAAAAAAATATTATTTTTGAAGTTAGCAATTACATATACTTATTTTGCATATGCTGGAATAGCAAACTATTACATTCTACTTTCTATTACATGAAAATTCAGAATTTTATTCATAGCTAAGCTTTTTTTCATTAGAAAGTCATTTACTAAATGGGATGAATTTTGTACATGTCTAATTCCTCAGATTCCACAGATTATGGTGGTTTGGTTTGGTTTTGGTTTTTTGCTTTTTTTTTTTTGTTTTGTTTTTTTTTTTGTTTTGTTTTTTTTTTTTGTTTTTTTTTTAAATTATCAAACAATATAGGTAATTTTCTAAGTAGAGAAAGTGTTTTATCAGCATTTTATTTCAGCTGGATACTGGATCAGCATTGTTTTCTTAATTATGGAGGTTCAGTCAAATATTTGTACAGCTTAGCAGAGACCCAAGCAGTCTACCTGAAACAAGCCACCATCCCAAGGACTCAGACTACCTTTCAGAACAGAAATTGGTGTGATTTTTTAATATTTTATTTTTTTGTAAATGATACTGGCTCCTTCTTTAATATTAGACTGTTTCTCTAAAGTTCTATGGTCATGATAACATCTCAGGTCACAAGTCAGGCAGTGAGGTAAGTAACCCTTAAGCAGGCCTGCCCAGCAGGAAAACCACATCAACAGTGTATAGCAAACCAAAATATTCAGTTTGCTATAAAAGCAAGTAGTAAGAATCAGATAAGAGACAAGCTGAAATATAAGAACAAAACCAAGGACCAGCGCTGAGACAATGTCTTCAGATTCCAAAGATTTTGTATAAACCAAATGGGACAGTGTCCTTCAAATGACCTGTTCCAAAATAGTAACCGAGTCTAAAGTAACTCCTATAGGGAAGCAGATTTTGTGATTCACTTTATGAAAATATTTACCACCCTACACAATGAAAGTAAAATACTGTCATTTTGCTCAATAATCGTGCTTTCTTCATGCAGGATTTATATTGTTGTGTGTAATGGCTAAGGTTGATGGCTAAAAAAACCCAAAACAATTATAGATACACTAGTTCACAGAATCCATGACTTGAAATATGAGTACTGAACATTCTTTGTTTTTTTCAAATTGAATGTTGAATGTGGTGTAACCTGTAATCACCATTGAGAAATTATTTAAATATTGAATTGGAGGTAACATCTAGATTGAATAATCTTTCCCACCACGTTTCCATTTGCACAACAGTTACTTGAAACTGTGTAAGGCATGTTTAAAATATCATAGAATCATAGAATCATTAGGGTGGAAAAGACCTTTATGACCACCAAGTCTACCTGTCAGCCTTACACTGCCAAGCCCACAACTAAACCATATCCCTAAGCGTCACATCTATGTTTCTTTTAAATACCTCCAGAGACTGCGATTCCACCACTTTTCTGGGAAGTTTGTTCTAATGCTTGACAGTACTTTTGTGGAAGAATTTTTTCCTAATATTCAGTCTAAACCTCCCCTGGTGCAACTTGAGGTCATTTCCTCTTGTCCTGTCACATGCTACTTGGAAGAAAAGACCCATCTCACTACAACCTCCTTTCAAGTCATCCTAGAGAGCAATAAGGTCTCCCTAGAGCCTCCTTTTTTCCAGACTAAACAATTCCAGTCCCTCAGCCACTCCCCATAAGAGACTAAACCATTCCCCAGCTTCATTGCCCTTCTTTGGTCATTCTCCAGCAGTCTAGGGTGGGATTTTTCTCTCTTTTTGAAAAGGTTGTATTTAATGAAATGAATCATTATTGATAGAAGTGAAAAACAGTCTGCAGTTAATTCTTCATAATTTTTTTTCTCTGATTGTCTATTTTGTACTGGTAGTGCAATCTTATTTTACAATTGTGCTCCTTTGGGCATTTGAAGATTCTGGTTTTGAATTTTTTCCAGATTTAATGACCTAATGACCCTCTCAAATCATACTACAGTGTTGCTATAATGTGGCTGGAATGGAATGAGTTTGCAGCTGCCAACAGACTATGATTTAAAGAAATAATGAATAACACATTAAAATAAATACTTCGGGTTCTGCATGAGGTTTTCAAGATTTACGATGCGATTCATGTCAAGAGATGTGTGCTTCCCTTTGGGTGAATCCAGAGAAAAATGCAAGCGCATTTTTGGGGAACATTATTTTCAAAGCAAAATATTAATTAGCATTTCCATGCACTTACCTATGTTTCAACCTTCTAAATCCCGATGAATAAGCAAGTTCACAATTTATAAATTTCCACAACTTCAATCAATGTACTTAATCCAGTAGCTGTGTACACAGACTCATGACATCAGTAAACAGTAAAGGATATTGAAATTGTAGAGATAACAGGAAATTACTTTGGAGATGTTTTTGTGCAGATGACAGGAAATGCAGTCATTTCCGAATACAGAAACAATGTAAGGTAGCATTAATGGCAAGGTGGTTTCTTTCTGGCAATGTTTGCTTTTTGTTTTGTTTTGTTTTGTTTTTTCTTGCATTTTGGTGTCATCTTACGGACTGTGCGAGAGTAATGAAACAAGAGTGACTTGACCTTCGGTGAGATCTCTTGTGGCCATACCTCAGCAAAGTACTTAATATGTGCTTAAAATACAACTTAAAGAAAAGGTGCCTAAGTGCATTGCTGAATGAGGGCATAAGTACAATAAAAAAAAAAAAATTAAAAATGAGATGGGGGAAAGAGGATATTAAAGAGGTGAGGAAGAGAAAGGAAAGGCATCTGTTCATCCAGTATAATTCACACCAGCAATATGACAATTAGTTTTCTTATTAAAGGTTTATGGCATTGAAACACCTGGCTTGATTACTCATTATTGTACATCATGCTACACTTATCCTCTGGCCTTTATATCCATTATCATACAAAGGTTAAGCTTTCATTATAAGGGCATGTATCTAGGAAAAGGTAACAAATTTTGGAAGTGACTGATGTACAGAGAGTTTCTGTGAAATGCTTATAGTTATTTGAAAAATAAATAAATATATAAATATATTGTCTTCAGTGTTTGCTTGGTTTTCTTAATGCAAAATTAAGTTTAAAAAAAAATGCCAAAATGAGTTATGTGACACTAAGACCTCTGTAGAAAAATATAAACAGACTGTTAAAACATATTTCAATTCCCTTGGTGTCTTTTGTGGGCAATAAACAGTCACATATGAGTGAAAGGTTCACTGACTGTCACCCATTTGTGATCCAAGTTCTTTGCTGGTGCCACACTGACCAGACTAACAGGGATCAGAATGTCCTACATGCTTTCTTCCCCCTAAACCCATGGGTCATGACCTTATAAGAGGTGTGATTCACGATAATGACTTCTTTGGTTCAAATGGCATTGAGATTGGTACAAAACAATTTTACCTCAGTGCAATTGAGTTATAACACTAAATAAAAGAAAATAGAACACAAACACTGCAAGAGAACTTTGGTCAAGTGTGGTGAGCACTGATTTAAAATTGAAAACAATTCAGCCTGTTGTATCTAATTAAAGAAAAGCCTGAAGACTAGACTCCGTACTGCACCAGGCACTCAGCTATCTTTTATTAATTAGGCTTCCATTGTTGTTGAGTACCTCATTCTTCCATGATAATAAAGAAGGTATATTTAATCTTTGCAGACCAAACAAACAATAAAAAGTGCCCTGCATCAGATGCCACAATACCTCTGTGCTCTGATTTTCAAAGTTGTTATTTGATTGTTGCTTTATGTAAATTAGTAACTCTTTAGACATGGTGTGTACCTCTTTGGCTCTAACTCATCAACTGCATTGCTGTGTATCAAATAATGAATAATATCACTTCTTGTTACCATTACTTTGAAGAGAGACACAGAAAAATCAAGCACATTCACATTTGATAGGGAACTCCCCCCCCACCCAAAAAAAAAAAAAAACAACCCACCACAACAAAACAATGATGTCTTAGAGACTGATGCAATGAATGATTCTGGAAAAATCTGGGATGATCCTTTCCTGAAATTCTTTCCAAGCCTCACAGGTATGCTTGACTTTTTCATTCATGAATGAAGCAAACTCACAGAAAATACCCCATCACTCATATTCTTCTTAAAATGTAGTGAATTAATACAGAAAGAGTTCTCAAAATCATGCTCAAGAAACACTTGCCAGTAGAGCTGTTAATGATAAAACCGGAAAAAAATCCCAACCAAACCGGAGCTGGTAAAAAACTTCAGAGGTTTTAACCACTAACAAACTAGATCAAATAAGGGTCACTAAGACTTTCTGTATGTTTTTTGCAGGGAGATGAAAGCTTTCTCTGTCAGGTCTCTGAGCAGACATGAGCTCATTCTGCCCACACTCCATTACGGCTGGAAGCAGTGCTGTTGCTATAAGCATGACACAACCTACTCAAGGGCAGAATGCATTAGCTTGGACTTGATGCCACATTGACAGGTCTACTGAGCTTCTGTTTAGCTCAGAGTTTCTCTGCTAGAAACTGTACAGTGGCGGCTTTCAAGTCCCATTCTTTGCTTCTGTATTGTGGAGAATTTAAGTTTGAATTTTGGTCAATGGTGAGAATAGTTAACATTTTCGAAAACTTTCCACAAAGTATTATTTCTTTTATCTGGATATACTGTCATTAATGCTAATTAAATCCATCATAATCTTGTAAACACTTAGTGGTCATGTTTACTCTGATGGAGACCATGGTCATCCGCAAGAAGAACATAATTTTTCTAATTGAAATCAGAGACACATCTCATTCTTTGTATCCCTATTTCAGACTTTTCTGGGCTGGCATTTGGCAGTGTCAGTTTCTTCAGTCTTGATAATGGTTAGGACCTCTCTAGGTTAAACATTTTGAGCTGTACCTGAACTTGAATCCTGAAAATGTACTCCACTCCCCAGCATCCATGCATAATAGTGAAGAGAATTACATAATAATGGAACCTGCATGAAAGAAACTATTCTAATATGAGATATTTTGCAAGCCTTATTTCTTCTGAAATATTTTTCCTCATTCTGCATTTTACTTTTGCATGAGTCTCTCACAGTCATTTACCATTTGCACCCTTAAACTTATATATGCATTATATTGCAATCTTAAGTTATTAACATATTAATGCAAACAATAGTGATGCTGTGTCCATCTAGAAGTTTTGACGAGTCCTTAGACATATTCTTTACACTTTGTACACAAATTTTCCCTATGCTAATCTACATTCTGATAATCATTATGAGTTTTAGAGAGTTTTAACACTGATGGTGTTATACAAAAATAAATTTAAATTAAGTGAAAAAGTGACAGCAAGAAAACTCAAATACTGATTTAGAAAATTATTGTATCATTTAAGGACAGTTATTGTGTTATTTAGATTTTTATGGAAACAGAGACAAATGTTGCATCATTTATGACCTTTTGATGGATGACATGTATTTAAAGACCATCTTGGAGATGTCTGTATAATTTTAATATATATATATATAAAAAAATCCTCATGGGTGGCAAATATCCAGAAGTGTCTCAGTTTCACAAGGTTCTTTTATTCAGGAACTGTTTCATGCCAAAGCCCAGCAGAGAGGAAGTAACTAAGTTACTGATTTCTATTAATGCAAACATAAGTAGGTTTAAACTCTTTCAAATTCTTCGACAGAATTAAATTAAAAAACCCCATAGCTCTTCTTGGTGTTGTTACTGGCAAAAGTGGGAGGTCTTATCTTGGGGGCAGTGAGGTCCATTCACACCAGGATTTTATCAATTTTGTTAAAATACCTGTTTCACATTCTTTGTTAATACAAATATGTAGAGGTGGCATAAAGCAAGACAACCTTAAAAGAGAGTGACAGTGTGTAGGAAGACTACCAATATAGACTACTTATAAAGATAATTTCAACAGGATTAGATTAGCCACTTTAAATTGGAGAAACCCCCACTCTCCCAAAAAAATAAAAAAAAAACAGCTATTACCTTATGAAAGCCTGTGCAGATTTCTCTTAAGTACCCCATCATGCTCTGGCTGTCCCTGATAGCTGGGGAATAGCTCGTGAAATCTTCACTGAGCTACAATATGTAACAAGTAAGATCACTACCAAGTTTCCACAGGTATTTTTTTACTGCCAATACTTGTGTTAGAGTTCTCTCGGATGTGTGCTGATGAAGAGGGATTTCACTGTGCTGTTCTTGCTTTATATGCTACTGCTCTCACACTACTAAGATTTTTTTCTGTAGAGGTTTACCAGATAATAGTAGTTTTGCTACCAGTGGTTGTTACTCTCTACTTTTCATGTAACAACTTATTGATCTGAATGTTTACCCGGCATGCAGGAGTTACGGTTTCTATTCACTCAGGAAGAGGAAGGTTTAAAACCACAAAGCTTCCCTCATAATGGTACCATAACCAGCAGCTTGTGTCCTGCTGCAAAAGTTGTTCAAAATTGATTGAACCTTAGAGGGAGTACAAGTGTAAGTCTGTAGCAGAATTGTTTTAGAATGCTCCGACTTCAGGGGTAGTCCTCACTGATTCATAACATATTATGTCATTTAGTTGAACTCTATTTAATTCAAAATGAGACTTAATCCATGGATCATGAAGCATAATCTTAGAATTCCCTCTCCCACTTCACTGATGAGCGACCTGGTGCCTATTCATTCACTGAGCAGTGAATTCTTCTCTGCACTGTACCGGAGATTCATCGACTAGCCTGTTCCCCTGCAGAAAGATTGCTGCTTTTTCTTGGGAATCAAAAACTATGGTCTGGATCCTCTCTGTCAAATTAATGCATTAACCTATGGTTTTCCATTTATTTCCTGAGTAAGACAGGGCATTGTCTCCTACCTTCAGGCTGTGGGCTGTGAACCATCAGTGGATGTAAATAGATGCCTTGCTATTTTCAGAATTTCCTAATGGTTAACTCTTGGCAGCTGTCTGCTCTGTGTGTTCCCTGATTTGGCTTCTGTCTAAGGAGCTTATCTCTCTCCAGGCATGCACAGAGAATCGAGTGTCTCAGATAGGGTTCTGCAGTCTGTTCCTAGGGCCTGTTAGCACTGAAAATCTTTATCTCACCTACCTGTAGGAAACTATGTCTGATTTGTGAATAAACACTTAAATTCATTAAATCCAGGGTAATGTTTAAATCTAGTAAACTGTTGCAAACCATTTTTTACTGGCTCAAGTAATCAGTAGTTTGAATTGACATGTTTATTCTATTTTAGATAAGCTTTATGGGAAAATAAGCTACTTTTGTTCTTACTCATACATTTTCCTTGTTTTAAAAAATGAATCCAGGGGCCTGGAGGAGGAGATAATGACGTGCCCACTATGTCCCATAGTGATAGAGAGGTAGAATATATTGGAAAACAAGTTTCTCTCTATCTATGTGGTTGAAAAGCCATGAAAAATCAAAGGAAAAAAAGGATTCTAGAAACATAAGAACACTATAAAACGTAATTACTGAAAATTTCTTATCAATAGCCTATCAACCCTCCTGGAAGATGGGTTCTGCAGGCACATAAAAATAAATATATGGGCAAGAGTTATCCAGTTTTGGTGAAGGAAATATATCAGTTTGGAGAAGGCAATTGAATATTAACCACTTGAGGGAAAAGGATAGAGAAAAGCAAGACTGAAGACAACAGTAATTTAGGGATGGCTTGAAAGATCTAGTAATGAAAACAGACTAATAGATATCCACCTTTTATTGATGAATTAAGTGGATACAGAAAAAATGACAAAATTGCTGTATCAGAGATATTCTGAGTAACACACATAGGAGGTTTTGCTTTCCTCTTGGAAAGTAAGGTTATTGTATAACCAGTGTATACCTTATAAAGTACTTTTATAAAATATCAAGTAAAGAATTTCCCAGATTTTAGGGAACACCTCTGATGGTTTCCCTCCATATGTTAGGCATTGTTGCAGTAAAAGCTGTAGCACATCTGTGACCAAATAAAACACAAAAATAAATGTTAGGGGCTTTTAATAGTGTTTTTTAACACTTTTTTTAAGATAATGTGTTACTTCTGAACTGACCCTGCATACATGAACATTATTTGACTTCAGTAAAAAAGAGAGATATTTATTTTGCATGAAATACAGTTAATACTTATAATTAATTGATTCAGAAAGGTGAGGAAATTTGTCTTCTTCTAAGTACATTACTCAAACTGAATATGTAGATAGTCTTTATCTAAATGGCCTGAAGACAAATAGCACCTTTCATTTTACATAGAACTCTTTAAGACTCCGAAGGATAATGAGGAAATATGCCAATACCTACAAAATAGGTACTCCAGCCCTCTGATTATTTCTGTGACCCTTCTCCAGATTCTCCTTATGAACAAGGTCCATGGCTTTCTGTGTTGAGGACTCCATAGCTGAAGGCAGTACTCAAGGAGGGGAAAAATCACCTCCCTTGACCTGCTGGCCATGCCCCTGCTGATGCAGCCCAGGATATAGTTGGCTTTCTATATACATATAGGTGTGTATATATATAGTTGGCACCTGATCCAGGTGCAGAACCTTGCACTTGGCCTTCTTGAACCTCATGAGGTTCTTTTGGGCCCACCTCTTGAGCTTGTTTTCATCCCTCTGGATAGTGTGGTGTCTCTCTGGTGCATCAACCGCATTACTCAGCTTGATAGTATCTGCAAACTGGTTAAGTGTGCACTTGATCCCACTGTCTATGTCATTGATAAAGATACTAATCAATGCTGGTCCTAATATTGGTGATCCCTCATCACCAGTCTCCTTCTGGACATTGATTTATTGGCCACCACACTCTGGGTGTGATCATCTGACAAATTTCTCATGCAGTGAATGGCCCAGCATCAAGTCCCTATCTCTCCAATTTAGAGGAAAGGATTTTGAAGGGAACTGCATCAAAGGCCTTATAGAAATTCAGAGAGATGACATGCATAGCTCTTCCCTTGTCCACTGAGGTAGTCACTCAACCATACACTGACAGTAGGTAGAACTTGCCCTCAGTGAAGCCATGCTGGCTGCCTTGAATGACCTCCCTGTCCTGCACACGCCTTAGCATAGCTTCCAGGAGGATGTCTTCCCTGGGTTTCCTAAGCACTGTGGTGAAGCTGGCGGGTTCGTAATTCCCAGGGTTCTCCTCTCTACCCTTTAAAAATATTGTTACAATGTTTCCCTTTTCCAGTCACCTGCGACTTCACCCCACTGCAGCAGACAGGATCACCTCCCTCGACCTGTTGGTCACGTTCCTTTTGATGCAGCCCAGGATGCAGTTGGCTTTCTGGGCTGCGAGCGCACACTGCCAGCTCATGTTCATTTTTCCATTGACCAACACCCCCAAGTCCTTCTCCACAGGCCTGCTCTGAATCTCTTCTCTGCCCAACCTGTAGCTGTGCCTGGGATTGCTCCGACCCACGTGTAGGACCTTGCACTT
>JAOEHY010020988.1:14281-53268 GCA_025447955.1 Psilopsiagon aurifrons
TTAAACAGGGGAAGTTTAGATTGGATATGAGGAAGAAATTCTTTACTGTGCAGGTGGTGAGGCACTGGAATGGGTTGTCCAGGGAAGTTGTGAATGCTCCATCCCTGGGGTGTTCAAGGCTGTGATGGACAGAGCCTTGGGTGGCGTGGTTTATTGTGAGGTGTCCCTGCCCATGGCAGGGGGTTGGAGTTAGATGATCTTAAGGTCCTTCCTAGCTCTAATTAATCTATGATTCTATGACTTTTCAAATATTATGGGGAGTCCTTGGCAACTACATCAGCCAATTTCCTCAGGACCCTGGGATGCACCTTGTCAGGTCCTACAAATTTATGCATGTTCAGGTTCCTCAGCTGACCTTCCTTTTCTGGCTGATGTATGTGCAGAAGACCTTATTATTCCTTGTCTTGCCAAGTTCAGCCTTATTGCTGCCTTGGTCTTCTTGATCCTGTTCCTGCACAGCCAGGCAGCATCTCTATACTCTTACTAGAATACTTGTCCCTGTTTCTACTGCCTGTGCATTTACTACTTGCCCTTTAGTTTGACCTTGACCCATCTATGTGGGTCTCTTGCCTTCCTCACTTGATTACTTACACCTGAGAGCTCTTTTGCTCTTTGAAAAATGTCCTTTAAGATCTGCCAGCTCTCATCTCTTCTCTTGGCCCTAAGGGCAGACTCCCAGGGGGTCCTATTTACTAACTTGCTGACCAGCTACAGTCTAGGCTGCCTCTAATCATGATATAACCTATTAGTTCACTTGTGCTGGTGACCAACAGGTCCAGTATCACATCCCCACTGGTAGGGCTGTCTATTACCCTGCTTAAGAAGTTATCCTCAGTGATTTCCACAAGTCTCCTGGATTGCCTATAGCTCACCAGGCTACTTTTCTAGTAGATGTGAGGATGGTTGAAGTAGCCAAGCAGGACAAGAGCATAGGAGTACAATGAATCCTGTAGCTGGAGTAAGAAGGCCTTGTCAATAGGTTCTCCTTGATCAGGAAGCCTGTAGCAGATAGCAACCATGAGGTTTCCTTTGTTGCCTTGGTCTCTGACTTTCCCATGAGCTTCCAATCTGCAGTTGTTATTCTTCAGAGGCAGCTCTTCACACTCTATCCATTTTTTACATAAAGGGTGATGTCTCTGCCCTTCCTTCCTTGCATACCCTCGCTGAACAGCCTGTAGCCATTGGGAGCCCCACTCAAGTTATGGGATTTGTCCCACAGAGTTTCAGTAATAGCTACTAGGTCATAGCTTTCTAGCAACACTGTAGCTTCAGACTCCTCTGTTTGTGGCCCACCCTGTGTGCCCTGGAGTATAGGCACTTCAGGGGGACGGTACGCCATATCACCTTCTTAAAGGAACAACCCTTAATTCCCTTGAGGAATTTCACTGGTGTTTCACTGTTAGCTCCTATTACCTCAGGAGCATCCGGATCATCTTCATAAGACTTCAAATGTGTTCCAGCATAGCCAGAACATCTCACTGCATTCTCATTATATTCCTTAACGCAGACGAAGAAAAGCTCTGTTCCTGTTTCAGGGTAGTCATAGCTATTGTATAGTGAACTATAAATTAGCTTTAAGCAATCAGAGGTGGGAAATAATTAGCTGTGTATACATAGGGATTTAAATGGATTAAGTTAATTTTTAATATTCATTAGAAGTATATTTGCATCAACTTTCATTTAGAGAAAATTTTATATTTCATTTCTGCTTTTATTTGGAGGTACTGCATTAACTGCCACTGAGCTTTAGTAACAACAATGATGGATTCCAGAAAGACCTCTGGTTAATGGGCATTTGATTGAATCCATGTACTTATAGTATTTGGACTTAATGAATTATTATTAAACTGACAATGTTCTTAAGTAGAACAAAGTTATTTCAGCCAGATATTTATATATACATAAAGACTTTACATCTTTTTCCATATTATCTATTTTATACCATTGTTTTGTGAAAAAATATGCAATATTTTTTAAATAATGGAAAGTATGAATACCACAGATATCATCCTGTCTCTTAATAGGATTTTGCATGGACATTCCCTCTGAAGTAGTCATGCAAATTGAATTTCAAGCTTCCACAGAAAACTGAGTTGCAATGGGTATAAATGTTTGCACCATGTCCGTTTCTTGAGTTATTTTGTAGTTTTCAAAGGTGGCAAGAAAAATTCCAGGGTCTGGGCACAGTACTAAGTCTCAGAGATCCTATCCCACGTGTCCTCCACTGGATTTTTCTTCATCAAGTAAGAATGGACCCTTTGAAGCTTTACCATGACTCAAGTAACACAGATGAAACTAGGCAGATGGTTCAGAAAAACTTACAAGTCAGTTTTACCTAAACTGCTCAAATGAAACAAGAAGAAACTATGTTAGTGATCACAAATGCCTGGGCTATAACAAAGAATCAAAGTAACACTTAAAAATGAGGTTTGCTACATCCAAGTGGCAGCCCAGTAGCCTAGTGGCTTGTTAGTGTCCTACTTCTGCAAAAACAACAGTGTGTGGACCATGTTTTAAACTAAAAGTGCATAAACCCAGCTGTCCCCATAAAAATCATACTCTCAAATAATACATCCTTTACTACTGATTACAGCGTTTTCATTAGTACAATTTAAAAGACTGTACAAAAGAAAAAAATTCTTAACAGAAAGAAAAGTCAGAAATTTTGATAAAAAATTCCAGCATTAGATCAACAGTGGTAATTAAATAAATCAATAGCTTCCACCTTAAAAAGAAAATATCAAAGTTTAACATTATATCAAGGCCTCTGGCTCCAGGCTACCTACCTAGTTTGCTTAAGAAAACAGATAGAAATAATACTATTGCTGAAACTAAATGCACAAACTCTTAAATAAGCAAGAACTGGTAAATCCAATACTCAGTGAACTAAAAACTCCCTACTATCAGCTCCCATAAAGGTTAACGATTTTTAGGTTACTTTCAACAACTGATCTGGTTTCTGAATGCAAAGGCTGGAGAGACACAGTTTTTTGTAGAGCTTGGAAGCTGTGCTCTCTAATTTGTATGAATCAGAAGACTATGTCAGTGTTTTCAAGTAGTTTGAATCAATTCAATGACTCTCCTGTTTACAACAAATTCTATCAACTTCTTGCATCTGAAGAACCACACATCTGATTTTTCTCTACATAACTGATATTCTATCAAACTGTCTCTTGCTTGATCCACTAACAATGTATCTATGCCCTCCTCCATTTTGTTGTAAGATTTACTAATCTCTTTCTGATGCTGTTACCAATATAAAGACTGCTCTCCATAAAGTATCAAAGACCAGCCATTGACTTAAGTCCATGATTCATTCACAGATATTAGGATGCTCTCTGTCCATCATCAGTTTTGACCTATACCAACCCTAACTATTCTATGATTCTATTATAATCCCAAGGTTTTGCTCACCTCAGCAGCACTGCCTCATCTTTTAATCATACTCCTCCATGGATAGGACCAGCAGCAGTGAGTTGTGGCAGCAATGGAAAGCTTTTCTAAATAAAAGAATGACTAAATAGTGGAATATATTGTCATAGGGAGGTGAGGGTGTACTCTCTAAGGGTTTTGAGGTACAAATAGCTCAGCCAATTAAAAGTTATTTTTCCCCATTGTCCACCCGATGCCTTGATTGTAAATGCTTCCCCTGCACCATGAATGGCAAAACCGGATGTGCGTGCAGACTGAAATTGCTGCTGTTCAAAATACAGCATCAATATATCTGTTTTCATTAAATAGTGTGTGGGATTATGAAGTGTGGTGCCTGAAATCCCAACACATGGTTACTTTTCATGTTTAATTCTGGAAGGTCTGAAGACAGAAGTCAGAGCAGCAGAGTGTCATACCTATGCAGCTCCTAAGAACACTGAACAATGTCAGCAAAAGAGGAGAGGCTGTGTGTCTTCTAGAAGTCTCTTTCAACTTCCATTTTTATAGTATATAAAATGTGAATAACTCCTTTGGCTTAAATTAAGAAACACTGCACTAAAATGGGTTCACAAGATCTGATCTTTCTTAGTCTATAGAGATTTTACTTGCCATAGTACGAGAAAGACTTGCAAAGAGACTGGCAGAGATAGTTTTCATCGTATTTACAAACAGCCTTCTGTGCAGCCACTTAGTGCAGATAAGACGCCTAAAGATGTTCTAAAGGAAATTAATTACTTAGATACTTCTATGCTATTGAAGCTTTCACATGAGGTGCAGCACTGATTTTCCTATTTCAGTTATCACTCATCATTGTACATTTACTGCTTTGGTATCCATAGGGCCAGAGAATCATAGAATAGTTAGGGTTGGAAAGGACCTTAAGACCATCTAGTTCCAATCCCCCTGCCATGGGCAGGGACACCTCACACTAAACCATGCCACCCAAGGCTCTGCCCAACCCAGCCTCGAACACTGCCAGGGATGGAGCATTCACAACTTTCTTGAGCAACCCATTCCATTTTCTCAATTTTCTTCTATTCGGTCATCATCTGAGATAAATAGATTTTATTCTGCATTCCCAGAAACCCTTTTGGAGCCATCTCATTTTAAAAGAGAAACAAGTATATTTTTTAATATGCATGTGTTCAGCATTAACCTTTTTAATCACAGATTCTTTAGGCTAATAAAAAGTAGTAAAGAGAATACAAACAACCAGAGTAAAACCAGAACCCTTCTGAAATCACCAATTTGGAGTTACCCAGACTGAATCGAACTTTGCATATTGTTGGGGTTGGATTTTTGACAAACAGCATGAAAATGGTTTTCCATATTTTCTCAGACACGTTTTATTCCTTCATGGTATTTGTTTTCTTTTTTATCTATTAAAATTTATTATATTCAAACATTTTTTTCTGTACACATATGTCTTCCAAACGTACTACGTACTCAGATAGTGTAAATGAGAGATGTTCCACTTCCTGAGCTTTTCCTTTCATTTCAATACCCTCTATTTCAGATCACCTTGACCTACTGCCCAGACCAGCTTGGAAAGTTGTCTCTTTACTGGCTATTATTTCTTAGTGAACTTGTGTTATTTGAAACTAACGGAGAGTGCAGCCAGCCTACAATTACTTATTTTTTCAAAGCAGCATTTAATGTGGGTCACTAGCAGAAAATCCTAATAGCTTCCAAAAAAAGACAGTATGTTTTTCTGGAAAATTATTTCAAATTAACAACAACTGAAGTTTTGAAAAGCTATGCTGTTCTGTGCTTGAGCTATTGAAAGCAAACATGGAAAAGGCCTGGCAATTGCGAAGGATAGGCACTGCAAGCAGGAGGTTGGGAACCATGATTTTCAGCTTCAGAGGAATCATTTAAATTCTTAATGGCAGCTCTTCAGATAAAGAGAAAACAGCATTCTCTGAAAGGTAGCCAGCTGTTTAAGTCTCAATAATCAGGCTTTTATTTGGCCTGCCTTCTGTAGTTGCTTCTATCACAGATAGTGATGCTGGCAAGCAAAATAAAGAGCTTTTATGTCATAGGATATATTCTTGCAATGCTTTCTTAAAGATCCCAACATAATTTTAGCCTGAAAAATGTCTGCTGGGCATAGATCTGTCTGTACTAAGCACAAGTGCATTTGACAAGCATTATAGAGTTGCATGTGGCTTACTCATCATGATTTCCAGAAATGTCACCATGTACTCAGGTATTTTCTTTTGACATTCAGATATGTTTGAGTAGAAATAAACTTAAAGGCCCAGCAGAGATGGACAGAGCCTTTATACCTCTTCATGCTTTCCTCTCTGTTTATTCCAGAATAATGCCAATGGAACTGATTCACTTATTCTCAGACAAAGAAAATTCAGTTGTACTGTAAAAAGGCCACACAGACAGCATAAGTAGAACTCGTTCTACCCTTTTATTGGACTATGGAGTAGTACAGAAACCAAAATTGCAGTCATTTGTCCAAGTCAAATTCTTTCTGATTCTTGTGGAAAAGTGACTTGAACATGGGTAGCAGAATTTATCACTATTACTCAACATTATACTTTTCAGGCTTGCATACTCTCATTTAATTTATACACTTTTGGAAGACATCTCTTTTTTCTTGTTCAGCAGGAAGAATTTTCATTGGTCACAGTCTGCAACAGAATTCCCAGACTGTTGGAGGGATGACAGTGCAGCCCTTCCCAAAACTCCTTGCCATGTTTCATGGATCTGTGATGAGTAGACATGCTTTAAGCATTTCCAAGTTACTCTACTATCTTACTGCAAATAAGTCTAGCATTTTGAAGTAAAACAAGGAATTCTCTTGCTATTTTGCCATGAATGATCCAAGGTGAATCTTGAAAAGAAATCCTCCCTTAACATAAGCTTTATCAAAAGTTAAATTGTCAATATCCATCCAATTCCTTAGCAATACCTTGTCATTATTTAGTCCAGAATAAATGTGAACAAAAATGACACTGTTTTATTAGGAAATTCAACGACCTTAATTCACCTTCTGAGTAATATTCCTTGCGTCTTTTCAGATTTTCATCATCATTTTTAGAGCTATGCTTAACTGTCCTTCAAAATTCTTCCTCAATTGACAAGTATTTGTCCCATCCTTTCCTTACTTTTTTTTAACATAGAATCATAGAATGGTTAGGATTGGAAAGGACCTCAAGATCATCTAGTTCCAGCCCCCCTGCCACAGGCAGGGACACCTCCCATTAAAGCAAGGCTCTGTCCAATCCAGCCTAGAACACCACCAGTGATGGAGCATTCACATCTTCTACCAATGTTTAAGGTCACACGTCACCCACTTTTACACTGCTGATTTTATGTTTTGTACAAATACTTCTAGCATCTGTTTTGAGAAATTTCCTTTACTTATATTTATTAATTTCTTAAAAGTGCCTCAGAATGGGTGTTCCATCTTCCCAAAATCTGATGAAAATGCCATGGGCAGTGCCAGGCAATGGAGAACAGAGCCGTCTTTTGTGTGCCTTGCTTTATGCAGGATTTAAACTCATATAGATTACTTCTAAATGTAGCTTTTGCACTTCTACATTATGTAGTAGTGCCCTCTGACAAAAACCCTGAGTATTTCTGAGAATCAAGCTAGTTGAATTTAAAAATCTGAATACCAACTTAGTTTCACACTCTGTGACTTGAATGATTATTTTTACAACATGTTTGGTTCCATCCTAAGTCTTATGATGTGCTGCAATAAATAATTTAGAATGTTTTCTTCTACTTTTCATGATCTTTTTCCAGCATGTCTCCAGTACTGCTCAGATGAAGAAATGATTTTAAAAAAATCACATGCAAAGAAATCACTAAGGTCATACATATCTCTTGTGTCTCTAAGTCCTTCTTTGAGTTCATTTTGGGGTTTGGATTTTTTTTAATAAACAGATATAAGTTTTCTGCTTTTTCATTTTTGAAAGTAAGTATGGGAGAAAAAGATTATTTGAAAAAGTTTTAATTTTATATCTTTTTTTGAAGTATAATAAATGGCATGCTGCTGCTGCTGATGAACCAAGGTTATCTAGTACCTGACACTGTGTTTTGTGTTTATTATCTCACAATAAGATAGAGCATTCTGGCTTTTGTCTTCACCTACACTGAATTTTTAGCTTGGAATTACCAAAAGTTTTAATAACATTTTTTGTCCTTTATTCCCATGTCCATTACTTCAGTTTCATACTTCAGAGGTAAAAATCCTTCAAGTTGTAATGAAGAATCCATCTCCTTTTTCTATTCAATCAGATTTGAGTTCTGTCTCAGATGTGATTAAATTTATGCAAGTTTTTTAGCAGTTATACCAGCCAGCATGATTAATAGATCATCCATTGTTCTTAGATATGTTACATTTACTCTAATCTTCCATCATTAAGAAATTAGCTTTCAATTTCATTTTTACCTTCTCTATTCACTTTTGACAAAAATATGTATCATATTATTATTCTTTCTTATATTTAACATTCGAAAAATGAACAATATTTGTCACCCAGCAGAGTCAGAAGAGTTTCAAGAGATTCTTACCTGTAATTCTGCTTTTCATTTCCTATGTGAAATCTGTCATACTGTGAATATGCCCGGTTTCCTTCCCAGTCCATTAATTCAATTCTTAGAGAATACTGCCTCTGACTTGTTATTGTAAAGATAAATTCATTTCCCAGCCAATGTTCACCCGATGGGCTACCAAAACCCTAGAAAAAAGTTGGCAAAATAACTAGATGTAATTGCTGTAACTGATAGAACTTTTATACAATAATAAACCCATCAATATATTTTACCCATACATATTGATTACTGGTCATAGCTTTCTGTGCTCCAGATTGATTATCTCTACAATGAGTCTACAATACATACTGTGCAGTTTAGCTAATATTTGAAAGGGCAGTTGAGGTTATCAGTGGAAAATCACTTACCAATTACAAGATATTAGTAGTGTGATGCTATATTTGCACATCCTTCAATGGGAATAGTGGACAATCATATTCTATAACATATTTCATATAGCATTAAAATTAGTTATCATTAAGACAGTTAAATCAAATCAGAATTCTGCTACACAATATAAAAGGTTAAAGAATTTAATTTAGCCTAGATTACACACTGAATTCAAGTTAAATGTGGATGATATCTCATGTCTTAACTTCTAAAGAAGAATGGACCATTTCTTTGCTGTCAAGTTTCTGCCACAACCAAAGGAAGGCTTTTAGTTTAAAATCTTCTTCTGTATATAAGATCTACTGGGTAGGTGTCTGTGAGTGATCATCAGCTGCAGCCTTTATATACTTCATTCTGTTGTTTTAACTGGCCTACCTGAGCAGATATTTTTTGCTCACTATTACTAGACGCTTAGAAGATGGCTATGCTGAGCAGAGTACATTAGTTTTTGTTTCAAATCATAATCAGCCTTTTGGCTTAAAGGCCAGCAAGTGATACTTACAACACAGTGTTTCGCCTGCAGGAACTGAATCAGTAGTCTGTGGTGAGTCTCAGAGTAGACTCAAAGTTAAATATGGGAGGCTATTAATAGTTGATTTTTTCTTTCCTGCATGCTATTTTATTATACACTTTCTCAACTAGATGAATTCCTATGTAAGTTCCTGTAAATACCGGATGTAGATAATACTGCTAATGCCTTGTTTTGACATCAGTCTTCCAGTGTGAAATCCTGCTCCTCAAGCTTTCCTCTGGTGATGCTTCTATATCTCTCACCTGCTGCTTTGATTGTATTCACATGCATATTTGGCTTCATGCATGCTTCCTAAAATAGAAAAACCCTTGTTCCTCACCTGCATAAACCTTGTCTACAGCTGACATACTCTTCTGTATGTTTTCGCTCTTTGCTACTTGTTCCTTTGATCCTTTCCATCTCCTACCCTTCTCTCCTTGCCCTGTGACTGTTACACATGGTCTCTCCTGTTCTAGCAGCTTTGTCAGTGTCATACCAGAGCAGTCAGTGGTTTGTCTCTGATATCCTCTTTCACCACTGGTCATTGCCACTTGTCCCAGGAAGGCAAAATATGCTCTACAGTGACTACTTAACAGACAGTTTGTCTCCCTAAAATACAGAAGGTAAAAGTTGGAGCATAGGTGTTCATATACCAGCCAAAGTATGTTTCTTTGCAGTCTACATGGTTTCTGATTCACAGAAGATAGAATACTATTCTTATCAGCTGTCTCCTTTTAAAAGAAGATTTTCAGGAAATCTTTTCTCCCTTTTTCCCAATGCTGGCAAGCTGAGGTGACTCCCCTTTGAACTGTGGCTCTATTGAATTATATTTGTCTTATTTAGATTGAAGTCTATTCGGGATACAATACATGTGGTTTTTTAACATTATGTGTTCCCATATGTGTTCTATATAAATTCCAGACACCATATATAACTACTCTGAAATAAAAATAAATTTTCTTCTTCACATTTACACTTCATTCTCCCTTTTCACACATACTATTACACTAAGATGAAAATCTGTCACTAAGTGGTTTGCTCTTCTGACCAGAGGAAATGAAGTTGAAGCAAAAGGGAACTGGAGGAATACAAAAAGCAATATAAAATTATGAGGAAAGCTACCACATTAGTTAGAAAAAATGCATCTTACTATAGGGAGCTACAATATTGAAACTCAGATTAGAAATTCCTAAACTAACAATGATTTTATTTTTTTTCTTGTCAAGGGCAACTTCTTTTTAAACAAAATCCTTGCTTATACGAAAAGAAAACCAAGGAAGTAAGTGGAATTCAAAACATATCTCTGAAGAAAGGAATATTCCTAATAAGCTGTGCATTTTATTAAACACTTAATATGGCTGGGAAAAACAATAAACAAACAGGCACTCAAAGTTTCATAGATCTGAAACAGAGAGGATCAGTACATTTCTGTTGAGTGCAGAGTTGGGAACCATTTCTTCAAGTATAATTTTATTATGCCAAATTCTACTGCTTCCAACCTGTATTTAGTCTGCATTTGATAGCCACTATTTCAAACCTGAAGAAAGACTTGCATGCTCGCTAGTTTTTCCAGATACTTTGGCTGACTCACTGGCTACACAGCTTTCCCTGTTTGTATCTTGGACTGTCACTGCTGCAAAACCACTACTATTTTGATGCTTCTGTACACAGAAGAGAATGACATGCAATTAACAAAACCTCCTGAAAATCATAATTAAACCTTCCACTTTCATTTTGAGTCCTGAGGGTGGCAAAGAAAACGGTTGTGCCAGGTTCTTTTGATTTGCCTTCAAGATCTATAGTCTTCAAAGTATAAAATAGAAAATCAAATCAAACATAAATTTATTTTTTTTATTTTTTCATTCAGCCATAAAGCTAAAGTAAAACAAGCTTTCGCAGTTGTTATACCCACCTGTCCTTCATTTTTTTGTAATATTTTTTGAGCACATTTGAGGTTGGAATAGAAATCACATGATCTTGAAGTACAATGAGTTTTCAGGAGAACTGTTGTCTGGGATGAGCTGCTGCTGAGAGAAATTCTGAAAAGGAAGCTCAGCAGCTGCCTATTTCAATTTCCTATCATCAGGTACAGACCAGCCAGCCAGGCACAGATGCCGATCATGTATTGCCTTAGAGAATCCTTAAATATCTGGGACAGATTTGAGAGACATAAAAGGGCAAATCAAGTTATTGCCACAAAGGCTCTTAGAGAATAATAGGGATTTGGAGATTGTTAGTAACAATCATGGGACATCTATGCAGGATACAGGACAAAAATCCACAGAAAAGCAGACCTCATTAATTTTGCTTTACATGAGACAATTCAGTAGTTGTTCAGTAACGAAAATTCATTAAGGAAATCTAACCATTTTAGTTAGTGATATAAACACAAGCCATTTATGTTTATACTGCTGCTCAAATCTGTGGAGTCTCAAGTGTTAAGGTGACTTCAGTTTTGCCTAAGACCGTGCCTGTCCTCTTCTATAGACAAGGATTTTGTATTTGAGAATGCCTTAGATCATAGTTCTAAATCTTAAAAGTTGACACTGGGACTTACTTATTCAGGCTCATAGCTGCCATGAAATGTTTTTGCTTCCCAGTATATGTATACTCTGCCAGCATATTCATTGAGTTTTGCATTCATATTTCTATAGCAAATACTTGCAGAATTATTTGTGTTACAGTTTTGTACTTAAACTCACTCAAGGAAGTACATTAAGTGCTCTAAGTCATCCTCAGCTATCAATCTACTAGGAAAAAGAGCATCCGTATTTTATGACTGTGTTTGTAGTTAACTACATTTTAAGTCCCTCTGAAACCCAGTGGGTAGTAAATACTATTCCAAAACTGCATTTTAAATATTGTCAAGACACTGTTTTGTCATTAACTTTCTATATTTTGCTCATTGTATGTTTCCAAGTAGAGGGATTAATTGCTATAATTTACATCTTATTCCAAATATATTAATTTTCCACTGAAATTTCCTTAACATTTTGGAAGGACTGGCAAATCAGAGCTTTAAGTTCCCAGAAGAGTGGTTACTGTAATGGGAAAAGCTCAGAAATTTACAAAAGTTTTCAGAGGTCTCCTACATCATCCTTGTTAGCACTCTGGAAGTTGGGAGAATATAGCAGGGAAACTCTCAGATGTACTAGGGTGAAGCAAAGAAGTTTTATGGCTCTTTGTGCCTATAACTATATAGTATATTGTGTAAATTCTGATATAGTGACCAACAGTTATGTAAAAAAATAAATAAATTGCAATTTGTTCTTTTGTATGCATTAAAGCACTTACAACCAGGAATCACAGACACAAGTCCATGATTACATAATTTCATAAATTTTGTGTATTTTATACATCAGCTTGTTTCCAATTGCATGGTGGTTAACAGTCAAAACTACTAAGGCACTCATGAGTACAAAGAAATAGGGCCTCAATAATTTTTTTAAAAATAACCTCAAGAATTTACAAGTTGATGATTATTCAAAAATAATAAGTTGGGTGCAAAAGAGTTTTATTAGCTTTGGCGAAATCTGTGGGGGTATTCGGCTTGAATCTTGTTACTCCAAGTTCATTAAACAATTATCTCTCTTACATTATTTATTTTGTCTGATAGTGCTTATAGGAAGGGTTGACTTTCAATAGACAAAACAAAATTGAAACCAGACATAGTCAATATATCCTATGGGTTCATCTCCTGTCAAACAATTCACTGAATAAGCAGATAATAAATCAGTGTTTTACAGCAGCAGTGTCTTCTCAGAAGCTGTAAAGAATATTCAGCTCCTTTTGTCTTAGCTGAGAATGTGGAATAGATTCTGTTCAAGAAGATAAGTTCTGAAAAGGTCAGTATATATCTTCATTTACAACACATTTAATTATTCATTACAATATTTTAAATAAATATGTAGTCTATAGAAAGTACTTCAACTTCCTCAGAGAACAAATGTCCTAATAATGCTAAATATTCAGAATCATTTCTATAAAATACTAATTAATATTTATTGGCAAGTTCTAAAAATACATTTAGATTAAAGCCAGAGGTACCTTCTCTAAAGTCTAAAAAACCCCTTACATTCTTGACAGTTTAAAGAACTAAATGGTTGTATAATTACTCCAGGTTTGAAAAGTGTTTCAAAACCTTCTTCATATGCTGCAACAATTCAGGCTGTTGCTCTTTGTTCTAGAACAAATATATCAGTAGACCTACAGAAGTTAAGTTCAGTTTTTCCTTTTTCTCTTGCAAAACATACAGCATAAGTTTATCAGACTTCCATTGTCTAGGTAATGGTCCCCAAACCTCTGTTTCCTACGGTGACCCATATACAACAGCCAATGCAGTATCCACAGCACTTGATTTCATACTAACTTCCTTATTGTTTAACTAAAAACAGGAGAGCATTTCCTACACAGCAAATTTATACTGAGACCTTCTCTTGCAAACCACCTTCTTCACTCTGAATGGATCACGGAATATACAGGTACTTAGTGAGGCTCCTAGTAAGTGCATCCCAGGGAGATGGGTATGTTTTAAAGAAAAGAAAACTCAAGTTTTATGATCTAAGAAAGATGAATTAGGAGTGTAAGAGATCTTTCTTTGCTGTTCTTTCCAAAGAAATAAATTGTTTGGTTCAAGGCTTTTAGCCCTGATTTAAAATCTTAAAATAAAAAATCTAAAAAAACAAACCGTACTTTAGTTTCACTTCAGGCAAAAAAAGAGAACATTTGGAGGTAGGGCTTCATTCTCTTTTATTTTCAAAAGACACTGATTCATCCCATAGAGCAAAGATGTGCATGACTAGGAGTGTAGATACTACAGGGAAGATCAACAGTCAAACCTGTATGTAAATTTGATCAGGGATTTGAATCTCTGCACCATAATCTGCCTAAATACTCCAAGCATCAAACTTAATGGGCTGCTTTTTTTCTCTCTTGCTTTGGCTAGACTGCTACTCTAAACAGTTTAAGAAGAGCATGTGACTCACACTAGGGTCAAAAAGTTATAGTGCTAATTTTACATGTTAGCCCAAAAGTGAAGGGCTCCTCCCAGATGGAACAGATCAGGCAAGAGATGTTCATCCCTGAAGAAAAAGCTGTTCCATGATGAAAGCACACAACTGTCAATTGGTAGGACCTCTGCTACAATTCTACTAAATGTTAGAATCACTGATTTGTGAAAAAATCTCTCAAAATCTCACCTGGCTCTTGTAAAGTAGCATTTCCATCTTTTGGTTGAAAAGTACCTTTAATAGCATTAATCTTTCTCATGGTGCTCTGCTACAGGATGTTGGCATAATTAAGCTGAATCATGATATCATTACATAAAATGCATTAGCTTTTATATGTATGGTATGCCTTACATGGTTATATTAAGAGCCTTTGGGAGACCACATGAGTCTAAGTGGCTTACATTAACGGTGTTAAATTGAAACACTTGTGGCAGAACAGGCAGAAGTGTATAGCCATGTGTCAACACAAGCCTTGAAACTGATGTTATCCAGTTATATTTGCGCAAGGAAGACCAGGCTGAGTATCACACATTTAAAACACAACTGTGCTCCAACACTAAATTGTATATAATTTTACATCCAAAAAAATGTCCTAAAATAAAGATGCTTCCTTGTGTGGTAACACCTTCTCTGGTGCCTAATCTAGTGATTCAAAGCCTTCTGAAACAAATATTGTTTCATTCTTGCTCTCTGAGATCATACTGTTGAAATGCACACTGTAGATTAAGCCTTGCTCTGTACCAAGTTTCATGCACATGCGTTCAGAAAACTGAATATGGTCCCTCACTGCTTTGATATCATGCCTGTCTCCACTGGACATGCTGGATTTAGATTTCAGGAGAAGCAGAGTACATGCTGGCTCTTTTAATGACACTGATGAAAGTGACAATTATCTGAGTAACAGTTGCAGTCGGAAGTGACTTTTTATTAAACAAGCATGACATGTCATCCTTTATCACAGAGGGGTGGGTATCCATGAAAGCTGTTACTCACACAATATCGTAATACACATTCCAGTCACCAAAAATCATTTCCTGATATCCAAATTACTTGGTAAATGTTTGAAAGAAACAAATTACTTCCATGTCATCTATCCCAGTCCCTTGAAGTAGATTTTTTTTTTCAGATGCAACTAACTCATGACATTGAAGTGTACTAGCGTTAGAAACGTATTTGTGGCTACGTGTTACAAAAATATTCACGTCTGAAGTGTGCTTTTTTTTTGATCCCCCTGTACTCACATAACTCACTCTCATTTTATGTTGCTTATTTAAGGAACATAATTCAATATTACCACCACTTCCAACTAGTCTTGTGTGTTTACAGTACAGAAGCAACATGCCTTCTATCTTTTCCAAGGACATGCCTTCTCTAGTTTTTGCCTTTCTCACAGGTGCATCCTGTCCTCAAATCCTTCATTTTGCAGGAAGGGCCATGTCAATGTTGCAAGATCATTTAGAACTTTCTTCAGACTATTGGCAGGGAAAGAACATGAAATTGTTTCTGCAGAAGAAATTATGAGCTATTCCTCTAGCTATCTAGCTAGATGGATGTAGTACACACAGTGTTATGAAAGCTTTCCACCTTCCACAAAACTTTCTGTATTTCTTTCCTATTCCCAAGTTATCTTCAAAACACCTTCTCATGCTCTTTGAACCAACAATTCTTTCCCTCAGAAAAGGTTTGCCAAGCCATAAAGGAAAGGAGAAACTATGAAGACAGGCTTTGAACAACCTCTGTTTCTCTGCTAAGCAGAAGAAAGTAAACCAGAATAACCCATGTGCTAATGATAAAATCTTTCTTCTCAGCTCTGAAATCAAGGCAGTGTTGTGTGAAAACTCTCGTTGAAGGAAGACACAGGCTCTTATTATAAAATCCAGTTAGCTGACTATCAGGAGCATCTTTATCTTTGTATAATTATATATCTTTCTCCCTGGGGGAGGGATCCTTCAAGGACAAGCAATCTGGGGGTAATAAGAGTGAGGATGAAAATCTATGTCAATATCAAATCAATCAACAAACATATGCACTTTAAATGTATTTTTTTTTTGTTTACTTATATTTCTTTGAGTTACTGTTTGTGACAAAATAACACATAACTTGAATATAGCTCAAGCCATAATCAGTGGAGGAAACTTCTAATTGTCATAAAGCCACAGGCCTGTTCATAGCTAGGAATCTGTAGCTGACATACATATATATATATATATATATATATATACACACACACACATATTTTCCACATGCCAATAGAGGAACATTTTCTTTAGTCTAAATGCAAAAATTTATCATGAATGATGATCCAAAATATGAGCTTTTCACAAACTCATTCAGTCTGGAATAGTCACAGGAAGAGCAGTGTTACAACCTTCAGAGCTGGTTGATAGTATTTGAGTTCTTTTTTAAAGAACACAGGAATGTGGCAAATATATCAATAGTATTAGACTACTGTGAATGCAAGAAGTGAGAAAATTTTCTGGCCATGTCAATGCATAACGTAGCTTTAATACTTATAATACAGAAAAGGATTTATAATTACTTCAGAATAGCTAACTTCAACAAAACCAAGAATTATGATACTGTTTCCACAACATGAGCATTCAAATTATGAGCAAATTTATTTTTTCTGTCAAGAACATTCTTCTCAGCCAAGCCACATGTTTTATGTAATTTTTGTTTAAAGAAAAACACATCTGAAGTTGTTTTCCACTAAAATAATGGAAGAAGAATCATGAGGCTTATACAAACATATTTAAAATGTGCCTTGTGCATTTGTATGCAATCAGCCTCTCACTTGAAAAGAAAGTGAATAATCTAATGTGTCTGGAAGGAGTTGGAGCTCTGTCTGTATTTGTTTGATTCTTCAAGTGTTTGGGGAGAAAAAAGAATCTGCGCACTCTTTGTAAATGGACAAAACTGCAACAGAAAAACAGCCGTCACCAATTAATGTTACAAAAGGAAACAGCACAACAGCTTGAGTTTTTGCCTCTTTGCCCAGGTCAAACACAATGCTAATTGTGGTGAGGACCTATTTTGAAAAAGAAAAAAATTCAAGTTAGTATTGCTACTGAAGGAATATAGAGTTTAGAGACAGGAAAGTTAGGCAGAAAGAATAGTAACAAAACTAAAACCTGGAACTGAAACCTTCACAAGATAAATTAAAATAAGACTTAAAACAGATGGATAACATAAAAGGAATTAAAAGGCCATATTCTGAAACAGGAGCTAGACACTTTTCAAATAAAAATTAAATGTAAATAACTTTTGGAAGTTTTCAGAATGAACTGGAAGAGTGTACTAAGAAATAAAAATTTGTTGGAATGGTAGCTCTTGCTATGAATAATTCAGGTACAGCTATATGCCCAAATACAAACTTGCAGTCTGTAGAACTTGCAAGGACAAGTAAGGCAAAAACATGAGGTGACCAGCAGCCTGACTGTCATAAACTAGGAGGTCTTCCAGGAAAAGTGTGGTACCTATGTCCAAACTAGATCTTACTCAGTGGTGAACTCTGTAAAGTATATGAAATAGTAAAAAACATCAAGCCTTGAAGGAAATCAAAGACTTACAGTCTGAAGAGATGTTCAGCTGTCTTTTAGGTAAGCAGAAGACACAGATCACTAGATCTGTTATACTAGTTAAAATTTACTGATGCTCAAAGGAAAGTCAGATTATTCCAGATAATATAATGCAAATGCC
Organism: Psilopsiagon aurifrons; assembly: GCA_025447955.1. Taxonomy (NCBI): domain Eukaryota; kingdom Metazoa; phylum Chordata; class Aves; order Psittaciformes; family Psittacidae; genus Psilopsiagon; species Psilopsiagon aurifrons. The sequence continues at coordinate 31,880 of JAOEHY010020988.1, forward strand.
CACTAGAACTTCATGTAGCAATACTTCCTGAGAAAGTTCTTTTAATCATCTCTGTGGTCTCAGTACTGCAGAATTTAAGCCTTGGAAGAGCATAAATTATCTTGCTCTGGCATCACATCACAGTGGACTACAGAGCTAGCCATCAATTTGACCCAACAGCTTTGCAACAGAAGTAAAAGAAAATCCAGCAGAAATGGAAGTGATTTTGTAGGTGTGCTTTTTAGGCACACACAAATCCTAGTGGTGATTTCTGAGATAAATTGGCAGCAGACTTGTATTAACCACTGAACTGATGTTGGACCTTTAGATGTTAATCAGGAACATGAGATTAAAGGGCTGTGTAATTCACTGCTGGATGTCATTCTTGCCTCAGACAACCAAAAGAAGAAACAGCTGCCAGGTAGGAAGACGGGAGGTGGTCGCCATAAAGCTATGAGAAATTCAGCTATGAGTCTAACACATATGAGTAGTCCTAATCTAATTCATGACATGGTGAATGATTAAGAAGGTGACAGCTTTCTTTCATCAGAGAAAGGAAAATAGCGATGTTGTAGCAATAAAGCATAAAGTAAATTAAATATCGGCATATGGGATTGAAAAAAAACGAAAAACAAAAAAAAAAAAAACAACAAACCAAACAACCAAACCTGGTTAGGAAAAGATTTATTGCAGGATGGCTAAGGCACGAAATTTCAAATACCTATTGAGAGTGTTTCTCTAATGACAGAAAGCAAGAAAATAATTTTAAAGGTCTGAGGAAGCCCCCAATAAACTTGTCCTCCCAAAATCACCTCTAGCAAACTGATAGTGAATTTGGACTATTGAGTGTAGAATAACTTTGGAGAAGTTCATGGGAACTGATAAACCAGACATGTCAAAAGTCTAAAGAATAGGGAATCCAACAATCCATCACCTGCTTTGACAAAAATAGAGACAGTAACTGGGAAAGATTCATTTATCCAAGAACTGAAAAGCTGGAAACTGAGCAAGAACTCTTGATAGCCAAGTTATCACATGAGATAATAGTTTGCTCGTATTTGATTATTGCTAATGACTGCCTAATTAATGCCAGAAACTGTCTCAGAAAGCAAGCTTGTGGAAATCCCCCTTCTAAAAGCAGCCCAGGTTGACAGATGGTAAGAAATAATTTTTAAAATTATATTCTGTTTCTAGAGGTCAAAACTCGAAAAGTGTTTTGCATTCCTTCCTCAGGCAAGGAAATACGAAAAATGGCTGAAACCTGCTGCAGGGTGATTTTAGCTGCTGTTGTTAAAGAAATTATTTGTTGCTCCATTTCATATTTTTCTGATAAGCAGTGGATAGTTCAATGAAAAAATCCATTGCACAATGTGAAAGAACAGATGTAGTAGGAGCTGATAAGAAAAGTATGGGTTTCCTCTGAAATTCTTCCAATTACTGTTGGAACAAATAATATGAAACTGAAATGGCCCAATGGCACAAAGGCACAGCACAAGACTAATAACAAAACTGGGTAATACTGGTGAGCACATAGCCACTAAGGAAGAAGATGCCACAACCGTTCTCGCAAAACAATAAATCTGCATAAAAGATTTTGTATTCATTAGCTACTGCTTTAGTTACCAAAGAAAGGGTAACTTCATTTTATATAGTGGAGATTGGATGTCAGTGGAAATGGATCCAAAACAACAAGAAGAAAAAGTTAGTATCACTATTACTGTAGTATCACTGACATTGTGGCAATTAATGTATGTATGTTGTTGTAGATTTCCTACTTTCAGAAGATCTGTTGCTGTTTTTTCTCTCTTTTAACTTTTTCCCTTTTTTGGCGTCTGGAAAATACATTGAACAGGAATTGAAGTACTTCCATGAAAGCTGAAGGCAGAAGCATGAAACTGAATCAACAATGATTGCCTCATTGTTGCCAAGGCACTCCTGTAACCCAGCAGCACTGTCACTCATCTTCCCAGAGAATACTCCATGCTCACCCTTCCCAAGCTACCTGCTATAAGGATCTTAGCTGAGAGTCAGAGAAAATGTGCAATGGCTTCCTAAACTGGAACAGCCATCAATTTGTGAGGGCATTAGCAATACTGCACCTTGGTGGCCTGAGCCCTTGTCCAGCTCAAAAGCTGGCAATCAGTAATTAGTCATAACAGAAAAACTTCTACAGTTTTACAGATTCTTTTCCAATAAGAATTAAATGCACTGAAAGTAAATCCCCACAGATGACATATTGCTGTTATAATATTGTTTATTTCTGTTGAATCAGGGGCCCTAGTAAATTACAAGCATAACAAAAACATCTTAGCAAATCTGGAAAGCTGTATCTGAACTACTGGCAGAAAGAACATATATTAAGTTCAAGCACTCCAAGGAAGACCACTGTGCTCCTCATCATATTACCCAGTTTCCCATTGGAAGAAACACCAGGTAGATGTGTCAGGAAGAAGAAGGAATGTGATCCAATAGATATCACACAACATCTCTGAACTTCTAATTATGGGTAATTAATTAATTAATTAATAATTTAATTAAGGAAATTAAGCAAGTGGTGTCATTGCCTTGAAGCTCAGACACTGTCACATATTCCAGTGAGTTTCAGAGCACCCACCAGCCTCAATCATTCAACATTTGGTGATATGAGATAATCACAGAAGGGAACCTATGCTAGCTACCCTAATGAAATAATTCCTAGAAGAAGAGACAAACCTAAACCCCACCCTTTCTCATGACTTACTTATAAGATAGCTATCAGTAAAAGTCCAAACCAGATCTTCTTTATTTGACAGAAGTGATCTCTTAGAAGACTATGGCATCTTTAAAGTGAAGCAAAACTAATTTAAAGTGCTTGAACTCGACAAAACCAACATAATCAATCCTGAACAGGCTCACACTGTTTTAAAGGAAAATTTGAGAAAAATGTTTAACTAAGTGAAGGGATATTTGTGAAAAAAAGCCACATTGGAAAACTTTAAAAATATGGGCTGTTTTTATCAAATGGTCCAAGAAAAAGCACAGGATAGAAAAATTGAATAGATCTCGATAATTTGCAAAATATGCATAAATTAAACCAGCCCATGTGTAGAGGATGACTTAGGCTGCATATACAAATCCTAATTTTCTCATAAGTAGAACTGGTAGAATTTTCAAATTTTGTTTTCCCCAAAATAAAATAATGTTTAATATTTTATCTGACTCTGAACTAAAACAAAGTAAAACATATTTCTATTTTCCTGCTAAATGAAAACATCACAAATTATGAAATATATTACATCCTCTGGTTATCCATAGTAGCAGAGACCTGACACAGATGGTGAGTTTTTATCCCTATAATTTATGCTTTCAAGTAATATAAAAAATTGAAAAGGAAGCAACCATTAAGTCCAAAATGATATTTTGCTTCAATAATTTAATATTGCATCTAGTTCTAAAATGGTATGTTCTGTAACAGAACTTTTTCCCAAAGAAGTTTTTACTGAACTAAAATTGCTTTTATTTTTAAGCATTTTATATCTTCTCTTCATTTAGTGCCTTCTGAAAACTGCTGGAAGAAAGATTATCGTCTTCCAGGCTGATAACACAGCTCTGAAAACTTCACTGGGAATGTCACTGAAATCCAAACAAGTCCTCAGGGACTCAGAGAAAGGAGCTCCATCAGAAACTTTGAACATGCAGCAAAGGAAACAAAATCAGAAGTTATTTAGATTGGAGTAAATTATTTTTTTTTTTTTTTTGAGTTGGCAACAAGAAAATAGCCAGCTGAAGTCATGTCATCTGTAATTTGGTAAGTTATTTATTTTCTTTTAATCCTTTTCGCAGTATCAACATTTCCAGTACATTAGCTTGATTGGCAGAGGTGTTGTATGGCTTGGGATAAGCCCCAGTAAAATTTTTCATTTCCATCTGGGATGCTCCAAGTTTTGAAGGAGTTCCTCTCAGCTGGAAATATCCATACATTAGGAACACCATCACATGCTTGTTACCCCTTAATGTCACAGCAAGTCAAAACTTCAGAAGGACAGACAGCAATATTATTTAGTGCATATGCCTGGGCCTGACCTTGCTTTAGTCTCAGTAACTGATCTGAAAGAAACCCTAAGTCATGAGAAATAATACCCAACTAATTGAGTAAAAAGAATATGATTTTCAAAAGTAGCAGACACAACAAAAGGTAGCACATGAAAGACTGCAGGACCACACCACATCACTGTAGACAGCCTACCTATCTGTTAAAGATAATAGGAAGTACTATTTGAAATATAACATGTCTACGAACTATATAACTATTCCACATTCTTTACCTTACCATTTTGTATTCTTTCCAGCTTTTTTGAAAATCCAGGCTCCCATCTTCTCGGTGCTGTATAACTGTCCACCCTCCTCCAGCAATTTCCATATTGCAAAAGACCTATGCAGTAATTGGAATAAAATTAAAAAATTAAAGCAAACAAAACTTGCATTGGAATTCTGTAATCTTAAGGGGAAAAAGTGGAGAGAGAACTATTTGTGAATGACAGAACTAAAGAAGCCTGTTTTTTAATGGTTCATGCCAATGCCCTTGATGGTATCTTCAATCACTTCATTACAACCAGAGCTCTCCTTGTGTTCAGTGCAATTCTCTCTATGCTTCCTTTCAGCACACTACTCAAGAAATTCACCCCATCATCCCCCTCTGCACCCTCAACTTTCCTCTTCACATTCCCTCCGTTCTCCTTTTCTATTTTTTCTGCAGTATCCCTGCAACCACTCACTTCCTTTTAACAAACGAGTGTTTCAGTGATGATAATGTTTTCTATTTAATAGAGTATTATTTGGTCTAAGAAAGAATCTTCAGGAATTCTTACAGAAAATACACATTTAGGAAGTTCAAAACATAGCACAGATTATTTAATTATGTTTTGCTTTGAATTATAACAAGAATAATCAAAATGGATATTTGATTTTCATTCATTTTCATTATTCTTACATCATCCCTTGTGGAAGCATTCCTTTCAATTAAGGGACATGTGAACAATCCAGCCTTTGTCTTAGCCTCACTCTAGTTGTGAGCAAAAGGCTTGTTAGGGTTTTGCAGTTTGATAAGAGGGTTAACTGAAGACAGTGTGCTGCCAAGAAGAGGAAGCCTGCTTGCAAGAGACCTTGACCAGGATGCCATGCAGCTGGATCAGCAGGAGCTGCTTGCCAGAGAGCAAACCACAAGTTGCAAAGAGCAGGAGAGACTCCATTGTCTTGCTGCTTGGGACTTTTATGGACACTTCATGAACTGCAGCCAATCACTGCCCTGTTGCTGGCACTCGCCTAAGGGAGTTGACCAATCACATGTCATCGAATGTTCTAGTGTTCTGTAACTTTGCTATAAAAGGGATGCCTGTGCACAATAAACTGTTCAACGTTTGATCACATTGATCAGTATTGCGTTGTTCTTCATCCCCCGTCAATCCCTTCAAAAATAAAGAGGATAAATGGTAACAGGAGTGCAAATAACTGCTTAACAATTCACTTTTCTTGGAATATGGCAAGCAGTAGTATTCATTTTTGTTCCCATTTTTTGTATCACACTTGATTTTAAGATCCATTTCTCAGTGTTAATTGTTCAACAAATTTTCACCGATTTTCATTACCATCCACTCAGCAGCGCCATATTGGCACTGCAACTATTCTAAATTTAATTTGCCTGTGCTGTTGAAATGTTATTTCCCTCCTTATAAGTAAGACATCAATGTGTAAGAGGGTTGAAGAATTATCACCCATTAGCTTAGCTTTTGGAGTTCACATTAAGTGTTGATCCATGCAGCACTGCTCAGTAATTGAAAGCTTTAAGTTGCTTTGCCAAATTGAAGGTTACTATTCAGTTAAATAAAAATTCATTCCTCAGTTGACTAAAGAACAATATTCTACCCTCAGGTAAAGCAATTCCAAATATTTCTTACTCATAAGCATTGTCTTAGTAATCCTGTGCAAATGCTTTTCTTTTAATTTGCTGCAGGCATGCCGAGTGAAGGTCCCGTGTAGGTATAGGAAGGAAACAGAATACTGAACAGTGCAAACATGTGAACTAGATCAAGGGTAACCACAAGAAAACCCACAATTTGCTAGACAAATATTTTGGCCCTATTCCTCCTTCAGGAAAGACACTATGAGTCAAAACATTTATCTACAGGATTTAATTTCTTTACTCTGATTTACAGAGATAATTTCTAAATGATGGATTTTCTTTCCTTATAAGACCTTATAAGACACTTCAAGCTCCCATGAAAACCCTGCCAATTTTTAAAGCATTAAATCTTCAACTGTATTAAGACAAGCCATTTTAAAGATGTGCACAAATGATAGGTTTTTCATACTAAAATATAATAAAATACCTATAAAAAGACTGATGTTTTCTGAATATTATAGTAAATTAAAATCAAAACCTGTACAATGAAAGATTTATCAGCAGTCCATTATTCACAAGCCATCACTGTGTGGTCTGGCACTTTCCACACTGGTAGACTCAAACACCTGCCATATTAACAAGAGTGCCAAGCTGATTATAGATGCCCAGTGTGGGTAGCTCTAGCCAGCAAATGCCCTGGACTGGCTTCTCTCCCAGACAAGGTCTGGGCACTCAGTTGTTAAACACATTTTAACATGTTCTGATATTTAACCCTCTACCAAAAAAGAAAAAGATGAAGAAAAGTGACTTTGAATTTGCATTCATCTCCAGATTCTGCGTTTATTGTCAATAAAATAACCTGATGTGGGTTAAAAAAGCACCTAAAGCACTGCAATCTCGCCCTTCCTTAGATGCAAAATTTAAGCGAAAAAAGCTCAATCTCCTAACAGGTAAGTGTGGGATTATTTATACATATTTTAGATTCATTAAGAGTTTACATTTTTGGCATGGAGCAAGCTCAAGACCAGCCATTTAACATTCAGGAAATACATCTCTGCTACGCAGAAGCCTGAAGTTAACCATGTTGGGATGACAGTTTCAACAGTATATGGGGCAAGCATACATTTAATTGTTTAAAGCTCTGGAAGATATGCTCAGAGACACCATCAACCACAATTTGATAGGCTGTCTTTTGGCAAGAAGTAGAAGGGAAGAGGTGAAGCTTCATTCATGGCAGCAGTGGAATTGATTTTGCAGAGCACAAAAAACCCAGATCTATAGACCCTGCCAGCGATTATAATGTTACATTTTCAGTGCACTGTACCCAGAAGTTTTTAGAAGTCATGCTTATGAGGGCATTCAGGGAGGCAGCAAGAAAGTCAAATACATTGATCAAAGGAAATATACAGGGGTTCTGTGTGTGCTCAGATCAGTCATTCTGGCCTACTTTATATCCTGAAGGTGACATGATACCTTCAGCTCCAAAATGGTGGCAACCTCTCTCCTACCCATCCTCTGCTCATTTCAGCCTGGTGGCTGAAACCAGTTTTGCAGAGGACTGAGAGGTCTCTTCTTGCCCTTGCTCTCACTACGGCCTAAGGACAATCATTTGCAAACACCATCAGGCATTGCGCGCACGCATATCAAAGTAAGCCAGTTAATTAGCTTAATAAGCCTAACTTTTTCTCTTCCCATCTCAAAATATGGACTATTATTCAGATTGTTTTAAGCACAAATGATCACTAATTTTTAATGCAGGGTTAGAAGACTAATAAACTAAACTAATGAACTTCTGAAGTTAGGAATATGAAAGAGAATGTGCAATCTAAATTTGTATGCATATATAAATGCATATAAATGGTATGGAGCTTTAAGCACAGAGGATAATTTTCTATGGATATCTGAAGGTAAAATCAGTAAAAAAAAAAAAAAAAAAAAGAACTGTCAGTAACGTGTATATATGACAAGGGGATATTTTCTATTGGATGTCAGGATTTTACTGACTATCCCTCAGGAAATGTAAAGTGAAATTAAGGTATATTTTTGTGACATGAAGTATAAAATTACTATAAATGAGACTGTTGCCAGTGATTGTTTTACAGATGATAACAATATATTAGGCCTCTTAAAGCATGTCAGGATTGTGTAATGCATTGTGGTAATCCAGATAAATAAGCTGGCTTTGAATAAGAGGGTATGTCTGCATGAAGTACCTATCAGGATATTAGCTTGGGATCCAGAGCAATCTAACTGTGTCAGCGTGGTGCTACCTCTGGGCTAATTATTCCTGACACAGTGCTGCATTCATGTGATTTTGAAACTACCTCAGCTGAAGTTAGTTCAGTTATCTCTGCACACCACTAACTTGCAGACTGTTAATACAACCTTAATGACTGAAAAAACATCTGTTAAAGTAATCACTTGACTAACATGAATGTGCCCAGGATCAGCTCTTGCTGTGTTATCACTAGGACAAGAAAGAAACAGGTGGTAGCAGAAATGCCCTCAACACATGCACACTCTCACACATTTTCTTGCTAAAACAGGAAGCCTCCAGGAAAAAACAAGGCAGTGATATCAGCTGAATTGTGTTGCCTGTATTAATTGATAGCAGTGTCTTCAAGCAGGGATAGAGCAGAAACCCTGAGGGGTTTCCATAATGTCACAGTCCTTATATTACTGGTGAAGTGGGTTAAAGTAAATATATCAGAAGCATCAGAATCACAGTGTGTTCAGATAGCCACTGTTTTTCATTGCAACCCAGCATTTGGGAATGGTTTATGAGCTTTAATAAGGATAACAAAAAACCATTGCCAGCTTGCAGATGCAATTTGGACTTCAATGTTTCATCTGTGCTTGAAATGGAACAGATTCTACATAACTGTTTTTATTGTTCTTGTCCTGTTCAGTAATGCTTAATGAAGTGCCTGTATTTTGAGTCTTGTCAATTATTTTTCCATTCATATTCACCAGTTATATTGATCTTTGCCCATAGCGCTCCCCCATCCCAGTTCTACTGATATAATAGTGAACTCTAATTCCTTAGTAAAATATAATATTTGACATTTACAGGCTTCAAAAGGCCTCTAATAAAACCAAATTTAGCTTAGAAGTATGTTTTACATGTTTTAATACCATCATAAAATGACTACAGACAATAACATTCTGTTTGCAGTATCGCCATTTTATTCAGTAAGAATAAATTCACCAGATAGATGTGGTTCCCTCTCTCCTGCTCAGCCCACTTTCTGGACAACATTGTATTTTCCTCTCCCAGCTAATCAGCTCTTATCCTTTTGTGGGACTGGTCGTAACAGTGATCCATCAGAAGGACAGCTAGCATTCCTCCACATAAAAGTTAGGCTTAGGTTAATCTTTCATGTTCCTAGCTTCATATACTTTAGTAATCAGAGCCTTCCATAAAAACAGTCTCATTTACAGACTAATGTTTAATTTTTCTCAAAAAAACTCTCCCAGATAATCTTCTTCTTTTTTTTTTTCTTTCTTTTTGAGGAGGGCAGGATTATACCTGCTACATCTTTCAGTGTTAACATTCAGTATGTTGTGTTCTTTACAGCCAAAACCACTCTCCCCCGATCCCTACAAGAAAAAAACCTTTAACTTTAAAAACTACTCATTCTGTTAATTCTTTCCTTGTGCTACCAGATTGTCCCTCCCATCATGGCAGTTGTTATTTGCATCTACGTAGAGTTATTTGCAGCTATAGTTTGATTCAACTGAACCTGACAAGTAGGAGGAAGTGAGTCAGTTACTGAGTGTATGTTGGAACTGAGGAAGGATTCTCTGTCAGCAAGAAAGATGAATGTCTGGAATAATAGTCTATCATTTTCTTCACTCTAATGTATTTTTTTCAATATCAAATACAGCCCTCGTTATTTATACCAGTAAAATAGTTTATAGGATGAGAACTTCAATAAAGGCTCCAAAAGTTCCTTTAAAGCCAAGCAACATCATATTAACAAATAAGAAAATAAAACAAGTATTTACCTTCTTAGGATCTGAGACATTGTTAATATAAATAGTGTAGACCCCACTTTTGTTAAAACCAGATTGGTATACATCTGCACAGTCTCTGAAAGGCTTTTCTTCTTCTTTTTTAACATTTTTTAGTAAAACTGCAAAACAAACGAAAAACCATGGTAAGTAACTATAGCAATCATAAGCGTTTCTGCATCAAGGAAGTCCACTTTTGAACAATGCATTCCTTTTAAACATGCACAGTAGTAATAACTGTACTGCAGCTGTTACACAGTGCATTTTGTAAATTAAAGAACTAATATGAAACTTGCAGGCAGATGGCAGAGTAGGTACCAGCAGAATTTAAGTCATTATGTAAATAGATAAACAGAGCATCCTGTCTGCATAGAGATGTGAATGCAGGACATTCCTTCTGAATGCAAATGTCTGTGCATTTGACTCAAGCTGTACTTGGGAGGTTGCCAAAGAACGCCCCAGGGATGGCACATGGAGGTGGGAAACTTGTTCAGTTTCACAATCTGACACAGATGTGAGCATGGATCTGCTAAGACAGCAATCTAGAACTGTGGAAGGAGGGAGCTTGTGCCCTCCTTCATCAGGTACTGCCTTTTGAACAGCCTATGGACTTGGAGCAAGGGACCTTTTTGCTTCAGTTGGTTTTTCTTTCAGATAATTATTTAATTATTTTCATATCTACATTCACAAAAGTTGCTAGATACAATCAGTGGAAAAAAGAAAAATCAGTGCTACTGAAGTCAGCTGTTTAGAGCCACAGCTTATTTCATTTATTTTTGACGCAGAGCAGAACAATTAATATTAGAACACCAGTGCAGACCTTGATTCTGCATATTGCAGAAAGACCACGTATATGAATCTAGGTTGAGAAATCAGGAAGGTAAGATGTTCGAGGATAGCAGCCTTGAAGAACCAAGAGGTTCCCTGTAGAAGGAGTAACATCTGAATGCATTCCTTCACTTTCACAAACAGAAGTAGCATGACCCACACCTTACTGAAGGACATGACTTCATTCCAACAACGCATAGTTTAAGTACATCAGTATTCCCATGGAAATCCATCAGTCTACTCAGATTCTTAAAGTTAAACATGTCCTTAAGTGCTGTGCAGGGCCTGGGCCAGCACTTCCTTAATCCCTACAATAAGGAAACAATATTTAAGTTCTCCACACTCACTCATCGCCTGGTGACAGATGCATCTTTCTCATTTTTGGCTTGAAAGTGTGAGTTATAGGTACAAAAGGGACCATGACTTACTCACTTTCAATAAAGTAGCCTGTGTTGCAAAACTCATGCTTAATGACAGTGGTGTGCCAAAAAGCAACAGCATATCATGTGGGACTGTCTGGCCATAAGATCATACGCAATAATGCCAAGGATTTGCAGATTGATATATTATCTCCCCTTTGAACACACCAAAGCAGTATTTTAGGATGGCAGATTTCTGCCAACTGTCAGATCAACTGGAATTAATACCATTTCACAGAGGGGGAAACTGAGGAAAATGAAGGTTAAAAGTTTTACCTTGATGATTTTGTAAAAAGGTGAACATAGAAAAATAGTGAGAAAAAAAAATCTGAACTGTAAGATTATCTTGCCCTCTAGGTCAGAATTTTAGAGATATAATACTCTTTTTTCCCCTGTATGTGTTTTAGTGTGTTACTTTAAAATTTGATTTTAACAAAAACAAGACAAAACAGCCCCTTACTCCTCCTTTTCCATGTATTTGCTACATATCACTATTTTTATCCATAAATAAAATCAAACCAGAAATAAAAATCAAACTTGATTCATATATTTTCATATGAACTTCAACTGGAAAATCCATGGCTTTGAGAATTGGCCACATTTGGAAAAAGTAGTGCTAGCAATGCAGTAGATGACAGTATTTTCATGAGGTGGCAGGGAATGAGGTCCTCAGCAAAGTATGCATTAAAAATGCACTCACAAAAATGCCATTATATGGATAAGTCATAGAACTGAGGCCTTCAGGATTTGTGTTAATTAAAGACTTCATGGTACTTTCTTGTAAGCAGATGGTGTTAATATCAGCGGCCAAAGTCCAATTTGAATAATTACTTAGGGCTGGAGCCAAAGCCTAGAGATGTTAAAGCAAAGCTTGTCATTGATTTCAGGGGGCTTTATATTAGATCCATTCTTCCTGGCCTGAATTTCTGTAATGATATTGTTTCAACTGCAGACACTAGTATCTCCTGCCTAAAAACATATATTTAATTGTGCAGAGGCAGAGTGCTCATTTCCTTGAGTCTTAAAGTACTTATTTTTTAATATCTATATTTAGAGAGATTATCTTATCTCTATTTAACCGTTATACATACATTGAAAACCACTTGGAAATAACTACTTAACAATAAAGGAAAATTTAACTCCTTTTTAACTGAAAGTTAGACTGAAAGAAAAAAAAAAAAAAAAGAAAAAAGCATGACTATATCCTAAAGTTCATGTTATTTCAATTTTAAGCAAGGTAAGATTTTAATTTCAGTCATTAGAATTAGATTTGAAAATAATTTTTCTAGGGAGATGGATCTCTAGGAAACATATTTAAAAATATTTTTTTCCCTATGTTTTAAGACTACAAAAAAACCCACAACAAAACTGACATTGCTGTAAGAGATGAAGGTGACAAGCACAGACAGATGTCCATAGATATGCCTGGTTCCTTCCAGCCTTCTTCTCAGTATCAGACAGCTGAAATACCTGAGACCACAGACAGCAGATGTGTTATTTTCCTACAGATTAAGCAACCTGACACCCTTCTTTTAGAGCAGTGGGTTTTATTCAGTGAACCACTGTAGCCAGAATATGGTTTCCTTGGGTGCCTCTCACCCTCTCTCAGGAACTGGTGCTCCTAGCTGGAAGTAAAGCGCAGCTCTTTGTGAAGGAGCTGAACTATTACAGAGTTACAGATTGCAGCAGGGTATATTAAGCATAACCAGCACAAAGTTTAGTTTTTCTTAATACATCAGACTGTAATTTTCAAGAACAACCCAAAGTTATCAGAAAATTAATACTCAGGAATGTTACTGGTAATGTTCTTTTAGGGCAAACTATGTTTTTTCTAAGGTTTCCTGTTGTTTTCATAACTTAATATTCCATACAATTTCCAAACCACTTCTACCTACTCTAGCTCCAGACTGGTTTTTCTATAACATTTCATAGACCTTGAATCCTTTCTACATTAAGTGAAGTCCCTGAATGATGCATTGGCTCACATATGGTAGGTGTGTGTATAAAATAAAAAGAAAGAACAAGGCTCGAAACCATATTTGTATAACAAAATACGTTCCATTACATTTCTTTGTTCAGCTTCAAGATCTGAACTGACTTTACACAGATTTCTAATGTTTGTTATGCTGTTTTCAAATCCAATGCTTATGCCAAAGATTTATGTACCTGAAGAAAAAATAAGTCTATGTCAAGAAAAATAATATTATCATTTTTAAAACCTCATGCTTAGCCAAAATTTGGACCCTGGAGGGATTCTTTGATTGCCTTTTCTGGATGAATAAACTGGTGGTGAAGTCATGCTCCTTTGAAGCAGTGATGGCTATGTGGAAAATCCTGTTTTTCTGAACAGGAGAATTAACAAGAAAAATTAAGTTCTTCTTTCACTGAACTTCGAATAGTTTACGAGTTAATTTTTAACCCAATAACTTTCTCTTGGCCTATAATACCTGTGTTTCTCCCCTTTATGAATTATTTGTTTCAGTTATCAGTCTTTCAGCTCTTTTCCTCGATGCCCTGTGTGAGTCTGCCCAAGTCCTCTGCTACTCCTACTAACAGGGTATTAACCTTCAGTACAAAGCCAGTGTTGGTATTTGAGGTTATAGTCTCTTCAGATTTCTTAGAAAAGGTTACTGACACTTGCAAGTGAAAGAGTTCAAAGATGTAAGGCTTTTTTCCAAAACAATAGCTAGGGAAATCCCTTAACTGATTGTTAGTTGTGTGTACCGCTGTGTATGCTGAAACTATTTTTCTGCTATCAGTTAGGAAAATAAGTCAATAGTAAATTAATTTACTATTTCCTAAGAGCTATCACAGATGAAGGATATCTGCTTTCCTGTCTGGGTGTAAAGAAATACAAGCTGGCTACCAAGAATAAATAGTTTCTGAAGTATTTAGTAATCTGCAGTTCTCCTCTTGGTAATATGAAATTTAAAATGTACGATATCTATTTTTTTTCTTAGCTCTATGAAAATTTTCTAATGCCATGTCTACTAGGAAAAAATAATTAAGAAATAATATACTTGATTTTTAAATTGAGACTTTCTTCTTACTTTTGAGAAAATGAAGTGATTATTTCATTGCTTTTCAAGCCCCCATCAGATAGGGAGTACATGAGTAGTGCAGTTTGTAAGCAGGAAAGAATGTTAAACTGTAGTTCATTATGTTGACTGAATCAATAAAATCACATTCATATTTACTAAATTATTTAATATCTGAACTGTCATGTTTGTGAAATTGGTTGAGGCTGAGTTAATCAAGAGTCTTGTGTCCTTCAGCAATACTGCCTGCAAATAAAAGGCAGATGTTGGTTTTTTTCATTTCCTTGATAGTGACTTATTTGGACAGATATGCAGAGATTTCTGTCGTGTCTTAGTGAATGATTAGATTTTCATTGTTTTAATGTTTTATTTACTTATTTTTTATTTTCTTATAGGATTTAATAATCACTATTCATACCAAAAGACACTTAAAAAATACCTTCATCTTTTGAAGACAGAAAGGGAAATTTTTTCTCCATATTAGCAAATATAATTGACCTATATTTTAGCAGCTGTATCAAAAGCATCTGAGGTGAAAATTTCTGTCCCCGGATGAGCAACTTCTAAAAAAATTAGCAAGGAGAAGGTTGTGAATTGATGGGTTTACCTACAGCTGTAACATTCCAGGACAGGTCATTCAAGGATCACCAAATGGCATTTTCTGTTTAGATCCAGACTGCAAATAAATTTTGCCTTGATCTTGTCAGGGTTCCAGATGCATTGTGAGGAATCCTACATTTCTACAGGAGACCCTGTATCCCTGATCTCTTTCCCGGCCGTTTGGGTGCAGCTGCTGTGCACCTCCACAGTTCCAGTTATAATGGCAAATAGAGCCTGGCTCACAAAGAATCAAGGCAGGAACAGTTTGCTAATGTTATCAAAAGGATGTCAGTCAAATATTCCCAGTGAGGAGGTCTGGAACATTGCCTTACATGTATATATGCTCCCAGACTTAGCAGCAGGAATCACAAACAGATCTGATAGAGAAAAGGCAAAGATTATTTTTGCTTTGAGGAGGAAAAATATGCAAAGAGTTATGGCCACTCAGTTTTTGCTGACTTATGGCCAGAGGTATAATCTGTTGTTTCAGTGGCCTAGTCTTGCATATACCAACCTTAACTAGAGAGCAAACATTAAACCGCAACCTAATAACTGACAGTGATGTCCAACTATTCTGTGCAACAAGACAACTGTGTGACAACACAGTTGTGCTGCAAATGTTCTACAAACCACAGGGAATAGTACAAACCTGGAGGCTGACTTCAAGTCAGATTTGGTCTCTAGGTAACCACAGTGCTGCCTACAAAGTTAAATGATAGCAACGTAAGAGAGCATTTGTGTCCCTGTCAAAAAAGACTTGAAAAGTGCATTTTCCGGATTTTAGTTTGTTCAGGTACGTAATACATATTATA
The DNA here is from genome assembly GCA_025447955.1 of Psilopsiagon aurifrons. Taxonomy (NCBI): domain Eukaryota; kingdom Metazoa; phylum Chordata; class Aves; order Psittaciformes; family Psittacidae; genus Psilopsiagon; species Psilopsiagon aurifrons. Next base: position 47,448 of record JAOEHY010020988.1, read on the forward strand.
AGTTTTTCCTCTCAAATAAAGTATTTCTTGATTATTAAAGCTACAGCCAATGTGAAAACAATCAGAAAATCATGATCCATTGAGATATATGAAATTAAAAAATATTGAAGTTACCTAGTAATGGTAAAACATTAGGAACTTCCTAGTGCAGTTACATGCACTTAGTATCGAATTCTAAATTATTATAAAGACAAACTAGCACCACATGATTCAAAACCTTTCTTTCTACATCATTTCCTTCTGTATTAAAACTACGTTTTATTTTTATCTACAAAAAGTCTGAATATCATCATAAAAAAGGGGTGGGGAGAGGTGGATGTCTTGGAGTCCAGCGGTCTTCTCAGATAAGTCATTGCTTGTGCATGCTTGTGTACTCACATTTATTTATTAGAAGGCTTTACTAAAGAGGGTGAGAAAACGTTTGACTGGAGTTTGGGCACACATTTTTCTTCCAGCAAAATATACATTCACCAAAATTATTTTCAAAGTAATATTTCTTTGTGAGATTGCTCTGAATCTGACAAAAAGAGCTGGCCAAAGGCAAATTGGAAAAAAAAGGTCATTTTGACATGCTGAAATGAAATAATTCTCTTCTGGGAGCTATTGCTCCATAATCAAGTACATAGATTGTAAATTTGAGGATTCTAATTATAAAACTATGTTGTCAAGGCTCCTACTAAACCCCAGTGAAGTTATGAGAGCGGCTATACCAGGTTACACTGCTACTTCAGACTCTGCAGTGTCTCATCTCCAGCCTCAGAGGCCCTAAGAGTAATTCCTTGCTCATCAGACTTGATCTTTTAATCTTCTTTGCTCTTCTGTTTTCTTCTTTGCTTGTGCCCTCATAATTACTTATATTCTCATTTTCTTTTGCCTTTAGTCCTTTTCTGCCCCAGGAGGACCCTAAGGTTGTGCAAGGGCTGGGCTAACACCTAGCCCGAAAAGGAGTCTTCAGCAGGAACAGATGTCCAAAACAGATGACTGGAGAACAGCATAAGAGCAAGCAAGCATATCCAGGAATTTACAGCATAGGTGCTTCCTCTGCCAGATATAATATCTGGATATTTAAAAGCCTCTGGAAAAAAATCTTCCATGAATTTCTCCAGTTGCTTTTTGAGGCTACATGAATTTTAATCATTCAGTATCTACACATACCATGTGAAGGGCAGTCTCACATTGTTAAACTTCTAACCAGTACTGCTGGAATATTCATTCTTAGCTGAAAGTGTCTGTAATTCTGCATCCATACTCTACAAGCATCCTAAAATTTCTACTGCATTCTCCTTTTATTATCTTTTACACCGCCTAAAGTATCACAGACACACTTAGTGAATATATATCAAATATTAGATCATCTGTCGGTATAGTTTTTTCCATCTTTCATTTTGCTGTTGCTTTTTTGTTTTGTTTTGGGGTGGGTTTTTTTGAGATGTGGGGTCCAATATTTTACACAGCATTTGAGCACAGTCTGAATTATACTGCGGTACAATTTTTTTCTGATTTCCATTCTATTCCATCGTAATAATTTATAAAAATACTGCTTTCATTTTGACTACTTATAGGAGAGTATCACCTCCTGTGTCTTGCATTCAAGATTTCCTTGGTAGCTTATCTTGAGCTTAGGTGGGTATTTTAGAAGGTGGGAGAAAATAGGACTCTACAGTTCCTCCCTAATGCTTGCTTACATGCTGAATGACTAGAATAGAAAATGTCAGCCTCCATTTAAATGTTCAGAGTTTGTGACAGCATGGGTAAATATGGGTATACATATATACACATGCATTTTTACTGTCTAAGGGATCACTTAGTCATAATCAAAAAAAAAAAATCCAATGCAACGAGAGGGTGTCACTTAAAGCAGCAGCACTGCTCTTCCTATTTCTGTTAGTTGTAGACTGCCTCATAGCCAGAGAATGAATCTGCTAATAAGAGAGGTGTTTGGGGTCCAGGGGAGGGAGGAATAAGGCAGGGAGGGGAAGGAGAGGGGGAAGGCTTGGAGTTTTTGTTTGCTTTCTTTGTTGTCTTTGTTTGTTGCACAGGTTTATTATTCCACCAGAGTAATTCAGTGATCAGGTTCATCCTGTGAACCCACAATCACTAGACTGAATGGAGAAGTGCAAGGATTTTGTTTCCAAGGAGCAAAAGCAAAAATAGCTACTTTGCCAGCAACCTCCTGCCATTCATGGCTATGTGCATACCACTGAGTGCACATGAGAGGCCCAAAGGGATGTGCAATCCAGCATAACTAGCTGGCCATGCTGAAATGCAGTTACTAAACCTACGATGATTCTACCAGCCTAGGAACTAGCCCAGTCTCAGATTTGTTAGGACCACCACAGTTCATGACATATGGAACTTCAGATCCATATTTTTAAGGTGGGGAGGAAGGAGAAAATGTGTAGCCAATTAAATGTGTCACATCAACATCGAAAGAAATGTTTTAGCAGCTAACAGAATATTACTCTTCCCTCCCACACATCCTCTAAGAGTCTGAAGTAAGAAAGGTGAACAATTACACAGCAAAACCACTCCAACTACTTATTAAATAAATCATCTAAAGAAGAGTTTCCCTCCTGTAGTGCTGCAGGAATTGACTCGGTCTTGGAAAACATTCACATCACGAGCTTTCATCCTCTGCAGGGCATAATTATTTACTACCCAATAAATTATCAACAGTTATCAAGGTTTTTTACAAAAAATCCAGCCTTAGTGACAGGTAACAAGAGTAATACTTCGATTCACTGTGCATTTGAAAGACATCACTTAGAAGTACCATAAAGTGGTCCTCATTAGTGAGCTGAAATAGAATGCCTTATGGCCCATTTACAAAGAGATAAAGATACTTAATTATCCAGTTGCAATAGAGTTCCTTAAGAGTTTCTGCTTGGGACAGCAATTTTGTGAGTAACCAGCCATTCACTGAGACGAGAACTAAAGAAGTCTTTCACGAAATGCTACAAGGGAGATTAAGCCACTGGCTTTGTTTAATATTTGTAGTGTCCATATTTCTTTAATTAATTTGTATTTTTCCACACAGGCACCCTAATGTGCATTTAGTGTTTCCAGCTGAAGAATGGCATGCATACAAAGAAAATTTTTACTAACAAGTCATTTGGGTGACACCGACAGTGTTGTTAGTTGGTTTATATATGTCGATATTCCCTGAATATCTTTAGTGTGACTGAATAATACCATTTTCACAAAGCAGACTGAAGAGGAATATGGCACTGATGGGTATTGTAGGAATGAGGGTGTGTAATTGATTTTAATATTAATAATCAATAATTTAAATGTAAATATACATACTTAAGATATTAATTTTTCATCACTAACAAATATTGACCTCCTGCTGTGATGATCAGCAAGTTAATAGGGATAAAGTATAGGAATCCACAATTCTGTTTTGAAGAATTTAAATATTTTTTCAGTTACATAAATTTCAGATGCTTCACATTCAGATTGACCTATTTCAGTACAGAGTACAGAATCTCTATTAAACCATAGCCTGGCTTGAACCTACTTAATGCACTTTTTGTCATTTTGTGGGAGATCATAACTTGCAAATTAAGGTATCCTTGCCTGAGCAGGGTGTAAAAATACTTAAATCTTAAAATCTTGATGAAATGGAATTAGTAATTTTAGCTAGTCAGTTAGTTAAAAAGATACACAGGAATATAAAATTAATCTGTCTCAATGTAGATACTGATCAAATATCTACATGTCACTCATATCTAATAACTAATATCACTCTGACAGTATGGAGAAAAAAAGTATTTGCAGATGCAATTTACTTAATTCTAAGACAACGCACTTTACAAAAGTGCCTTTGGTGACACTAAAAGAAGTCCAGACCAGGACTTTACATCTACACTGTAAATGTTAGGTTAGTCAGATGAGGCTGACCTCCAAGATATCTTACTTGAGCTTTCTGAGAATCTCTGAAGATGCATATCAATACAGAAAGACCTCAAGGGAAACACGAAATTTATAGCTCTTGAAGAGAAAAGAACAGGAAAAAAAAAGTAAAGTCGTTGCTGAGGTGTATGTTTAACTGAACTTTTACACAACCGTACAAAGAGAACCTGGCCTCTGACTGAAGCCTTGTAGCATTCGCTTTCCATCTCAGTGAGTCCATGTGCTCAATCACATCCAGCTACAGTAAGGATAAAGGGACCACTCTTCTCTTCCGTGACACTAAATACAAAATTATTATTTTTTTTTCCCAGCTTTGAAAATATAAAGGCAGATTAAAATATGAAATGCATCTTTATAATAGTGAGCTTTGTGAATTGTGGGTGGACGTTTTCTGACAATGATCTCATCTTTTTTAAAACTGATGGTTTTTCTGTTATTGTTGTCCTAAAAAAAGTGAAACAGCTTGCTCATAAAGTCTCTAAAGCAGGAAAAAGTCAAGAGAAACTGAGCAAATGGATGTTTTCTGTATTCTTGAACACACATATAATCATAGAATCGTAGAATAGTTAGGGTTGGAAAGGACCTTAATATCTAGCTCCAACCCCCCTGCCATGGGCAGAGACACCTCACACTAAACCATGCCACCCAAGATTGTAAAACTTAGCTGAAGCTATTTGCTTTGATTCTCTGGGGATCAAAGTAGGGCTTCATGACAGAATAAAATGTCTGTTACTTCATTCATGCATATTTTCTTATAACCGTGTCTCAAGAAAAGTCTTGATCAACCTGCGACCTACAGCTTGATGACTGTTGGTCAGAAACTTATGTGCATCTAGCAAAAATCTAATTTTGTTCACTTCTATGCTTCAAAAGAAAGATAATCAAGTGACTGATATGCCAGACTATAGGCTTCTACCTCACTAGTTATGTCTCATCATGTTGAAAAAAACCTTAGCAATGTCAAGGATGAGGTACAAAGCTGATGCAAGTGCTTTAAGAATGAAAAGATGTTGTTAGGGAAATGGTACTAGACAAAATAAGCTCAAAATATATCTCAGGTGAGCACCAATACTATTCTTTCTGTGCACAGAAGAAAAATGATCAAGAACTGTATCACTCAACCTCATTCTTCTACACTGAAAACTATTAGATTTAAATACCCTCATTACTGTATTCTGATATGTGGTTGAATCAGTATAATGCATAAAATTTCTCTTGCTGAACACAGTCCAAACAGTAAGATGTAAAATTGTCTTTCAGAATACCTGAATTTCTTGTTCTATCCTGGGATACCCACTGGGATTTTTTTTTTATATTTTTTAAATACTAGCTTGTATTATATGAAGTGTCTTTGAAGTCCTTCTAATGAAGTAGGCCAGGATCACTGCTGGGATAATACTGCTTATGTCAATGGAGTTTCCTGTGTGCCTGTAACCTTCAGGTCATTTCTTTGAAGTTCTCATTCTATTCTCATGATCTTCACTTTGGCGTAAATTTTGACATCATATCAACTGTGGTCTAAAGAAGTGGAAAAGACTACTTACTGTTCAACGTTCTGAATACATTAACTGCTGTGCCTTTTAAAAACATGAATTCCACTCAATTTTTTTGGCATATTCTTTTTTATTTGTATAATTTTATAAAATTGAAAACTACCCATAAAACAAGAGATTTCTACCTTTTTACAAGTGCCAGACCCACTAACCATGTTACTTATTTCATTAACTCAATAGGTACTTCTAGGAAGGTAATTTCCTAGCATTCATTAGGGGCTGTAGTGATAGGACAAGGGGCAATGGGTTCAAACTTAAACAGGGGCGGTTTAGATTGGAAGAAATTCTTTACTGTAAGGGTGGTGAGGCACTGGAATGGGTTGCCCAGGGAAGTTGTGAATGTTCCATCCCTG
>JAOEHY010020990.1:0-27126 GCA_025447955.1 Psilopsiagon aurifrons
TATTACTAGTAGTAGCAGTAGTGGTTTGTGTTATACCTTAGTTACTAAACTGTTCTTATCTCAACCTGTGGAAGTTGCATTCTTTCGATTCTCCTTCCCATCCCTCCAGGAGCACAGGGAAGAAAAAGGGGGAAGTGAGTGAACAAACTGCGTGGCTGATTTATGGCCTAAACCACGACAGATGTGATGGAGCTACTGATAGATGAGGAAAGGGAAAAATCTATATAAAAGATACAGTGACAAGTTTCGTTTGGCTTAGTCTCAGTGTCACTATGATTTGTGGATAGCTAAGGAGGGGGTGTACTTTGCTTAAAATAAGATTGTGTGTTAGAGAAATAAGTGTATTTTGGAGTGCATGTTTAAAATTCCTGCAGATTCAGTGAGAGTGTGTAAATGTATTTAAAGGCTTCCAGAGAGGAATCCTGTAGGTTGAATTAGAGGCTTTCTGTCACATTCTCCCAACCTTTAGGATAGCACAGTTCATCTTGCGCATACTGCACCCTTCAGTTTGCCATATCAACGCTTTGCAGTTGATGCTGTTACATCTTTGAGCACCCAAAGGTAGCTCCAAAGCCATAGTCCAAAATACATTTTTTTTTTTCCCCCTTGTTCATTTGGGGGAGAGCTGATCCTAGGGAAGCTGCAGCTGCAAGATGTTTCACTGTTTAAAGTGCCTCAGCCAGCACGGAAGGAAGCCAGTGCTTCAATTCCAGCTCTAGCCACAACTGACTGGAAGACAAGCATCCAGGCCCAAAGATAAAGGACATCTCTTCTGCCTCACCATTTTTGGGAAAAAAAGCACTATGTTCTCCTTCTTCAGTGGTAGGCTTTGTAGTAGGAACATACTTTTCCAAACCTTCAATTAAGACTGCCTTTCCAGAATTGAAAGTACTGCTTTTTGTACTTTTCTCATTTAAAAAAAATGGTACAGAACAAAAACAAAAGTGAGGAAGCTGCTTCTCAGATAATCGCAACAATATTTAAAGCTGCACTCCTGCCATTGTGCTGTGTGTCTGATACAGGAAAAACGTTCCTTTTGATGGCATCTTGAAGCCCCTCTTCTCTGTCTTGGTAGGTACACTTCCAGCTCTGGTACTCTTGCTGGGATTCAGAGTGCAGAAGAAAGAAAGAAACCTTTCAACAGAGAGAATACGTTCAATAATGGCCAAATCCTTAATCCTTACTTCCATGCAGCTACTTCCAAGCTGTTGCAGTATACAGGTTATGCCTTAAAGTGTGCTCCCATATTACTATTCTGTCAGCTGCCTCTCAAAGTTTTCCTTGCCCCTGGTGATTCATTGCTGTTGTCCTAAGCTTGGAAACATGCACACAATGCACCTTGCACTAGACTTGAGATCTTTTTGAGTAAAATCTTTCTTTTAAGCACACTTGAAAATCTAGCATGTTAATGCCAGTATTGGATACTCGGTGTGTAGAGTTCCTGGCAAGCCTGCCTGTACTCAGTGTAGAAATAGTGCTGTACCTGGAGAGGTACAGGTGATAAAGGCACAATTATATAGGCAGCAAAAAGTTGCTGAACCTTGCAAATTTGTGAAGAATGATGCAAATAGCTTAGATCTAGCTAGAAAAAAAATAGACACCCTATTGGTGAGTTAATATGGTTTTCTGATTGGATTTTCTGACTCATTCCATAGAAGTAGTCTGGAACCTGGAAAAGAAATACTTCAGCCTGACAGTAGATTCACAAGGAATGGGGAAATTGACTACAAGACCTTCTTAGTGCTCTCTGAAAGAGTGAATTTTCATGGTATAGGTTTGCCATAGCAAGTTTCCTAAAAGAGAAAAGAATTGGCACAGCCTTGTATTTTTTCTGCTGTGTCCTCGTGTTTGTTTTTACTTAAATTCTTGATACTTGCTTTCTGTACTTAAGTTGCAAAATGTGGGCAGCCATGGATACGTGCTTCTTAGGAGTCTTGAGACTTCCTTTGCTGCAGTATGTGATAGGCTTTGTAGAATTTTTGTAAAATACAACGTGCAATATTGAAAGCCCCAAACTAATAATTTAATCTGCATCTCTGTCATACCCTTCTTTGCTGATAGTCTCAGGGGAATAAAGGGTCTTAAGACCTAATCAAAGTGAATCTGTAGGGATTTGCAGTGAGTGATGCTCTGAGTGAATGCTGGGAGAGGCCAGGTGGTAGCCTGTGTACACCACATTTATAGGGGAACTAAACTTGATATCTGAAGAAGGGCTAAGCCACTGTATTGCACTTCAGAGCTGTCCAGAGCTGTTTCACTTATTTTTACCTGTACGGCTTGGAGCAACCCGCTCTATTGGAAGGTGTCCCTGCCTACAGCAGGGGGTTGGAACTAGATGAGCTTTAAGGCGCCTTCCAACCCAAGCCACTCAGGGACTCTGATTCTGTGTATTGTATGTTGATGTATTCAGATCTAGTCAATGTTTTTGACTATTGTCAGCTTCTCTAACTGATCTTTGTTCATTGAGAAACTGTAAAGTTTGTACTGAAAATAATCCTTGAAGTGAACATTTCTGTTCTGAAGAACAAAAGCAAAATCCTCAATTAATGTATTTTGCTGGTGCCTAGAGTGTTCATCCAGTATTTTGACTGCTCTTGAAGTAGGCACCAAAGAAGAAACTGTGCGGCTTGTCCTATCTTCACTGTTGATTTCGTGCAGTTGTGACAGTGTGATACAGTAATTAATCATGTCAGTAGTGGTATTTTATAAGCAAAATGTTGTTTTAAGCACCTATGAAATTTGATTATTTCAAACTCCAAAGAAATTAAGTTTTAATACAATAATGGAAAGATCTCAATTGGCGTGTGATGCAGAAGAGCAGGTGTATGGGGTTTTGATGCCATTTATTCCAGCTCCCATGTCTACATGGGAAAGGCAGTTACTTGTATGAAACTGCTGATTTTAGGCAAAGACTGCTTCATTGCCAGATGCGTAATACTCACAGAAAGTCACTGTGCTCAGATGCAACTGCAGTATTTGCAAAGCTTGGTAATTAAATAATGCTTTAAAGTTATTTCTGAGCTGTATTGCTGTTTTCTAGCTGCTCTAACAAAAGACAAATGGCTTTTCTGTCATGTGTGGCCACCTTTTAATTGAACATCTGTATGTATTGATTTTCTAATACTGTTTATTCAGAAATCTTTGGGGCATTTACAGATGGATGGATGGTTATCTGAGAACAAAGAATGGTTCAGTATAAAAATGAGAAGTGCTTAAATGTGAAAAATAAGAGGTTATTAAATAACCGCTGACAATCTGCTATCCATTCAGGTAAAATAAGATTTACAGGCTGTCAAAATGCAGATACATGTTAAAAAAAAAATCAGGTAAAACAAAATATGGTTTCTTGTATGCAGAATATCAGCAATATATAGGTAGTTGTGTGAATGTGGACATATTTTGATATATGGGGTTTTGTTAAGATCTTCTTAGCTGGGTGTGCTTGGGTGTCATCGTTTCTGAAGGTTTACAGTCAAAAAGTTTGTAATTTTTCATGAATTAGAATCAGAATAATTTATAAATATATTCCAGTTTTGGAAATTGAATTGTGGATAAAACGTTGAAGGAGGATGTTGCAATGATTAAAAAGATACATTATTTTCAATTCAGGAAACCCATTCCATAGTGGTGAAACATAACTCCAATTGTTCCGTGTTTCTGAGCAGTTTCCTTTTCAGGAAGGCACGACCATGCTTGATTTCGTTTCTGAAGTTATTTGTGCATTGCAAATGGGATGCTGGAGGCACAGCTTTTCATAAACAGATTGCAGCCAAGTGGAATTTGATTGTGGGGGTCCGGATAGGAAGTAATTAAATGTTTGAGGTTTCATTTACTTGAGTACATTTTAAGTATGTCAATGGCTGGGCTTTCTTTTAGACTTTAGAAATCGTGTTTGCATATTGTGATAGATACATATTTTACATTGTGGTAAGGGCTTTTGTATGTTTTCTTGTATATATATTAGAAAGGGCGGGCGCACCGTGGTCTCCTCTGCGGGCTGCAGAGTGATCCCTGCTCCTCCTTCTCTGACCTCAGGGCTCGCAGGGCCATTTCTGTCACTTTTTTCCTCGCCCTTCTTCATCTGTGTGGTGCTTCACCCTTCTTTAAGCACATTTTCCCCCAGGTGCCACCATCTTGGCTGAGAGGCTGGGCCAGGCTATGTGGTGGAACAGGATGGAACCGAGGGCAACCCTGCCTCTCTCCTCACAGAGACCGCCTGCAGCGCTCATGCTCTGGTGTCTCTCCACAGGCACCTGGTGTTCCTTAGGAGGTGAAAATGGTAAGAAATAGCCAAGAATAAGGGTTAAAGTTGCTTTCATTATGTTGCATTAACGATCCCTTCATAAATTTGTAATTAGTTGTGTTGATGAGTATAGGTCAAGACAACTAGCACTGAAATGAGATGGTGTTAAATTATCTGCGTTGCTGCACAGCCGTGTTTTCTGTCCTGTGGGGCAGCAGAGGTGTAGAACTGTAATTGGATGTAGAATTGCAGCAAGAATTTATCTTGCGAATTCAAACAAATGAAAGATTTTTAATTGTTATTAACTTTTTTATGGTTTGGTTTTTTTCCCCCTTTCCTTATGATGCTTTATAACTCTAGCTCAAAATTGCTTGCTTATTGTGCAATCAACTTTAAACCTTCAGGTTTTAGGTCATAATGTATTAAGATTAAAAGTTCTTGTTGCTGCTTCCAGCCTTGCAAAGTGGGAGTTTGAAAGTTAACTTTTAGGACCGTGAGGAGGCTTTACTTTCCCACACTGAACTGAGCTCCGTGAGGTGCAGAGTTTTTACTTCTGGTCCAGGTTGTTACGTGTTTGCGTCCATTTTGTTATCCTTTCCTCAGAGGAGGTAAACAGCTGTCCTTTGGGTGCCATTTAACCAGTGCGGGTGATCGCCAGCCACTGTCCATCATCCACCTACGTGTTCAAATGCAGAGCAGTCGAGCTGCCATTGCTGTCATCTCCATTTCCATAGCCACAGAGCAGTCCCGTAATCGAGGCTTCCCCTGCTACCAACACTTGAGTCAGCTTGTTATATCCAGTTACACTCTCAAATGCACCAGTCTGGCAGAGCTGGTGTTTGCAGGGTTAGTTTGCTACGCACTGTTCTTGTCAAGCAACATAACTGGTAGCCTTGAGTCTTTGTCAAGCCAAAGTACCTGGTTATTGTGAATCTGAGCAGCCATTTTCTTTCTCTGGTGGTTCCCTTCATGTGATACCCTGCTGGTAAGCAGCCCCAGCGCATGAAACGTTAAGCAACAATACTAATTTTAAGCCCATTCCCATGTTTCTCAGGCTTTTTCCCTGACTCTTACTAGATAAGGAAAACTGTTTACACCTGGGTATTAATGGTACAGAAGTAACATGTAAAAATTTACCAGTGTATGTATGGATATTTCATTAGCTTTCTGTTTTTCAGACCTAAAAGGGACCTTTTCATTTGACCAATTTGAGACCAAAGAAAATCTCTGATAGGTGTTAAGTAACTACCAGACCGTTTCCTGTTCTTCTGTGAAGAATGTGTGTTGCATTTAAATCCCCTTAGGGACAATTCTTGGCATGTGAGCTCTGTTACTGGTTTGCCCACAAATGAGGCAAAATTAGCCCGCAGTGGCTGTGATAGAAGTGAGTCTTTTTTGATTGGGAGTAAAGTACATGGAAGATAAAACAACCACCACCACAAAACCCTCCTTCTGCTCAATAATTGGCTTTTAAAATTTATTGAAGTGAGGAAATGCTGAAAGTAGATGTTAAAAGTTTATAGTACATGAGGCTAATGATGAACCTTCACTTTGCCATAGATGAAACATTTATATGCTTAGGAGACTGGAATTACCTTTCTGCCATTGATCTTAATAGATGAATAAGCATTCTGAAATAATAAATTATTAAAAAGAATTTGGTGTTATTTACTGGAATCAGTGTTTGAAATAGGAATTAGCACTTGCTCTAGCAACTACTGTGTTCATGAAAACCCTGCTGAGGGATAGCCTGCAGAACAGTTTCCTCTAGTGTAGTTGTTTTTAAGTAGTCCCTGTCAACACCAGGCATCAAAAATGTGCTAGCTATGTCTGAAACAGCTGTCAAGTGTAGCTGCTGGCGCAGGGATTGGTTAGATTTGTGGTCAGCAAGAACAGGAAGAGAAGGTCCCACATTCCTGAGCACAAGAATGTGCTTAACTGCCTGCTTTGTGAATGTGGGTCCAAACTCATACTGCTGTCTGACTTTGGGCAAAGATAAACTGTGTAACTGCAATTATAACTAAGTTATTAGATATTATCCAGAAAGTCTATTAACAATAAGTAATTTCCAGATACTTTCTCTTTCGTGTGATTTAAAAGGACAAGGCACACAGCGATAAATCTGAACTTTGAGATACATAGTTAGAACAGAGAATTTGGGAAGAAGACATTTTTTGGAGAGGGACAGAAACGGAAGTTGTTCCAAGACCCTGGCGTGTCTTTCTCTACATAGAGATTTCTCTTTGTCTAGGGCTATATGTGTTCCAGCTGGCAGAATTCAGTTTATAAAACTGATTTTTCTATGTCGCTAGGTGATATCCCACAGAATCCTGAGTTGATAAGAGAACTTAATAATTTGGGTAAGTAAATGGGTTCATCTCGGGGACTGGAGTTTGCCAAGGTGGTAACAATATATTCCAGTAGAGGACATGAAGTGTTGTATGTATTCTTTACTTAACCTGTATAAAAGAATCTTCACCAGTAGGTAGTTTACATTTAGTTGTTACTTCCTCTTGGTCATTATGGTGATTTTGCTTATCCCTGATAAATCCTTTTCATTTCCTTTGAATTAATACAAATGGCAAAACCCTACTAGGATTAGATCATCCAGCACATTCTCTTGCCAATGGGGGATTTCCAGCAGTTTCTGCGCTTTATTTTATGAAGTTCCCTATTATATCCATCAAGCTTTTTGCCAAAGAAAAACTGGATAAGGACTTCTTTTGGAGCCTGTTAATTAATTTTAGTGGATCAGAGTGCTGTAGCAACATGCCAGATCGATGTCATCTGGTCTTGGTTTAGACAAAATATTTTGCATTAGAAGTTTCATGTTCTTTCAAAAGAACAATGCTACAAGTCATTAGATAGTTAATGTAAATAAATCCCTTCCCAGAAATCATAGTTACATGTTATCTTCACTTGGAGGTTCTTCTGTACTCATTATGTCATTTGAAAACCACGTGTATCTGTACCATTTTCTCCACGTGATAACTAATATGGCAAAAAGTAAATGAATCTAAAGATAGTCTCTGTGCTAAGAAAAAAGACAGTACCTAGACACCACATATGTCATGTTGCAATTGAGTGGGGATTTTAAACACAGTTTGAAGTGTTGTCTTGTACAAAGTGCATCTGTTACCAGTTTTAACTGTCTATTTCAGGTAATGAGCTGTGAAATGGAATGGGACTGTATAGGCTGATTATACTCCCTAGTTTACAGAGGCATAACTCTTCATTTAGTTTGAGCAAAACAGCTTGACACTTGTGTGGCTTATTTGCTGTTTATTTCAAGGTGCTTGTTTCTAAAACACAGTAAATACTGTAAGTCCAGTAGTAGGAATATTGTTACAGCAATTGTGGTACTGATGTTTGGGTAACTAGTAGCGTGTGTTTCGTGGAGAACAGTGCAAGGACATTTCTAGTAGATGCCTCTTAGGTGTAAGTAATGCAATAATTGTTGTATCCCAGTATGTAAATGCCTCTGTTATGCTGCTTTTAAGATATTTGTAGCTCCTTGAAGTGTCTTCAACTTTAGGTCTTTTCAGACACCTATTTGCAGTCCAGTGCCGGTTGTACACCAGTATATGTGCTAACTGGTAAATATTTCCATACCCTTTGCTTCCTGCTTTTTTCCCTCCTACCTCATATATTTGCATTATACCTTATGTTGTATCTGAGAACAGGGCAAAAAAAATTCTTGGTTTTCATAATTGAGCCCAGAAAGTGCAAATTTTTGTGGCTAATTTATGTATGCTGCCAGCTAGTATTATTTTACTATTTATTATGTATCTATTTCATTATAATTTATTTGTTATAATTCACATATTGCTACCAGCTAGTGTTATTTTACTATTTGTATAGATCAAATCAGATCTTCAGGTTAACAAGTCTGCAGATTAAGTAATTTCAATATATTGTAAGGATATTGATCAAGTTGCCTAAGCTGAGAGATGCCTGATGTCGTACCTCCCGGCCTGCGGAAGTTACTTTTGGTAGAAATAAAGCGCAGGTGCTGTGTTAATGCGTAGTCATTGCTTATCTGCAGTTGTTCTTCTAATCTCTTTGGTTTTCTGCTTTCACTAAATCTAAGCATTCTTTGTAGAAACCTGTGGCTTGCTTGTGGTCTATGATATCACTTGCTGTACCTTTTTCATGTAATACTGGTTGACAGATGAGTAAGTTCCTCTTGGTTTCTTCCTGCTTTGTCATCGGAAGTCACATTTAATTGATTATGTGACTGAAGAGTAATGATGCAACCACAGGAAATCCTGTGGCTGAAACCAGGTTTGTTCTCTCCTTATTTTTGGTAATAATTCTGTGTTTGCAGAATACTATCTTAGATTTAGGACCGTGTTGTACTTTGACTTTAAAAAGGTTATACTTTTTGCAGTGTGCAAACAGAATGGCTAGCAGCTCTTGAGATGGGGAGTCTTTTTTGTATGAAGGGTCTAAAAGTAGACTGTCGTATTGCTGATGAGAGTGTGGATGAGAGCTCAGCAATTTGGGTCACAAAAAACCAAAGCTAGTAGTGTCAGATGCAAACACGCCCAAGGAAAAAGTGTGTATGCTACATTTGGGGTCTTTGAAAGGTAAGAGATGCATGGAGGCATGTAGGACTTCTTGATTGTTGTTCCTTGAGGTGGAGCTGTGTGCTGATAACAGCTGTACAAGACCTCACTGAAGAAAGAAAGGGTATGTTACAAGTGAGAGACTGTCCTTTCTGAGAACACAGCACGTTAAATTGATTTAAACAAGTCTGCTCCCTCATTCTTGATCAAGAACAGTTTATATCTCATCCTGAAGCCTGCCCTTTAGAATAAAGTAGTGTGCACATGCTGTTACTGTTGGGCCTTATTTCATCTATAAATTTGGGAAATAGATGTATCCCTAAAATAAAAGGGCAAAGGAAGGATCAAGTGTTTTAAGAATACATCTCCTGGCCTTGAGGAGAGAGTGTGTGATGCTACCCTGTTTAGACAGCCCTTGTGAAAGGGGATTACTGTGGTAACCAGAACACTAATGAAGGCAAACTGCTTATGTTTCCAAACTCAGACAAGAAGGAGAAAAAGGGTAGATAGCTTGAAAACAACTAGGTTGGGGAAGAAGGAGCAGGAAATGCTGAGTTGCATGCTCCCCAGGTACTGATACTCCTGAAGTGTGGAGTCCTAAACTCCTCCACTCTGGGGCAGCAGCCATCTCATACTGCTTGTGGTAGTATGCTCACTGGATGTGTACGACCCTGGAGCTGTGTGGTGCTGGGGCTGCTGAATCTGGCTGGGAGCCCATGCTTCTGTGTGGCTATTGTATGTCATGAGCTAGTGCAGGAGTAGGTATTGATCCCTGGCTGTTGAGCAAGGTGTGAATAGCTGTAGCAGTGTTCCTCAGTTTGAGTTGTTAGAATATACTTCCAAAGCCCCCTAAGGATATGTGCTTTCTGGGAAGTTACATGGAGACTTGAAAAAAGAGGGAACAGAGGCAGTAACAGTAGTGACAAGTTGGGAAAGCAGTACAAGGCACAGTAGTTTGAAGAACGTTGATTTAACAGGAATTTGTTTCTTTTAAAATTCTGTTTCTGTAATTCTTCCTTCCTCTGCTAGAGATCAGTATACTGAGTGTTCAGTAGATCCAACAGAAATGTAGAACCACAGAAACTGATGTGCTGAAAGTGCTCTACCAGCATGAACAGCGCATTGTTCATTCAAACTGATACAACACTACTGTGTGATCGTCTGTTGAGCTTAGTGTATGTGTAAATACATTTATCTTTGGATCTTTAAAATAAAAGTTAAAGCTCAGAAATTATGACAATTAACTAAAAGAGTTGCTAATATCTGAGGATTGTCAGGAATAACTTGTGGAAAGTAGTCTTTTGGAACGAGCAGCAGTAGGATTTAAATGAAGTAGTTGAAGGATGATTGAAAATGACTTTGCAGAGTCTGGACTGAATTCACTTAATTTCCTTCCCTGCTTGAAGCATCAAGAACATTCTGTGATGTAATAATTTTGTTGTCATCAGTAATAAATTTGGGAAAAAAACATGCTGTTTGCGAACAGATTTATAACTTATTATCTGGTTCAGAAGTCTGGGCCAGAGGTGGGAATGTGGGTGGCACTTGCTCATCTGCTTGGGTCACAAGCGAAGGCTCATGAAACTTACCTAGAGCAGTAGCCTGGAGTTTGGGGAAAATTTCTACTTTGAACTTGCTTCACAGCAAAGAGTAGGAATGTTTTTGTAGCATCCCGCTTGAGCTAGGTTTCAATGCTATCTTCTGTGCAAAATCTAAAGGCTGGGGGGAATGCAGAAATTGATGTTTGATTGTATGCAGATCTATGTGGCAAACACCTAAATCAAGTCCTGTCATCCAGAAGAGTTTAAAGCCTTGCAGAATTAGCACTTCTTTGTGTAGGTCCTTCGGAGGAGTTCTAAGCCTGTCCTAATTTAATCATAGAATACACTGTGTGGTTATATGAGGACTTGCACATAACCCAGCAAATAATTCCCCTATGGCCGTAGTGACTTTCAGAGGCGATCACTGAGCATGGGCTGTGTGAGACTTGGAAACGAGTGAAACTTAGCTGGCTTATGTCAGCTGGAGATCCGGCCCAGTAGTTAAACTGAATCAATTTTGTTTTTCTGTTTCTTCCACTAAGGAGTTCCTAATGCACAGTACATATCCACAGAAGCAGTAGTACTGTACAAGTATTTTGTGTGTAATACTCAAATTCCAGAACAGCACCCCTCTATCTTCCTTTCCCATCTCCTTCAAGGTTATTTAAGGAGTTAGTAGTTAGTGAAGAAAACGTTATATAAAAGTTGTATAAGAGCATTTACATCCAATCCATGCCATCCTCTCGACATGGTCTCTTTGGGCAGCTGGAATTGTTATTTATACTATGTTCTTTTAATTTCTGTGATCCACCCCAGAATTTTACAGCATTAAAAAGCCGTAGCAGGATGAGGAAAATGTGACATTTTGTACTTTTCCTCGCATTTATATCAGAAATAAAGGTACTGCTAAAATTGGATTATGTGAAAACTCTTTATGTAGGCAAAGAGGAAACACCTTTTTCCTCATCACAATTGCAGGTCAAGTGAAAGTGGATAAAAGGAGTGAAAGTGGTGAAAACTGGTGGAGGGAAGAGAAATCTTTCCTTAGAAAGACACATTATCTTTCCTATTTTGCAGAGGATGTTCATAAACCGTAGATGTAGGCATGGAGAGCAGGCAGAGCAAGCAACAAAGAGTTCTTGCCTATATATGGGATGAGACTTGTGATAAAGTCCTGAAACAGATTTACTCATCTGTTCCAACATGCTGAGTGTTTTGAAGGTTATATCCAAACAATCTGAAAATAAATGTTAATTCACGTATGTACTCAAGTAACATTTGAGTTGAAAGGAAAAAAGCATGAACAGGAGGTACCTAAAATCAAGAGGAGCTTTATGCAGCACTTCTTAGGATAAAATATAGCAATTCAGAAAAGTTAAGATTTTCAATGAAAGTTTATACTTAGCTGCTATGATTACTATGTGTAGCCTAGCATTCTTTTCAAAGAGGTTTCATTTGTCTTATGGTTAGTTGGAAAAATAGTTACTGAATATGTTCAGTAATTTTTTGGTGATAGTTCGCTTTAAAGCATTTAACACTGTTTTTTAAGCAAGCAGATAATTTTCCTTCTAGGTTTAGCATTGAGGGTAGGTCTGTTGGTGGTGTAGAATACAGCAGCACAATTAGTGAGTTACTACTAATTACTGTATTTAGTAAACTTTATATGGTGAGGAAATGGTTATATTTTTCCTTGTTAATGAGAAAGCCACTTACTTTTCTTCAGGTAAATGGACTGTATTCTGTTGAAAGTATAACTTCAGCTGATTTACCAGAAGCGGCTAAAGCTTCAGGGTCATAATTTCCAGAAGTAAATATTTTCCGTATGTATTATCTTGAGGAGTAGAGTGAGATTCCTTTAAATAAGGCATGTTCCCAATATTAGACACTGTTTATTGGTGGTTATGTTTTTAATAGTCTCTTCTCCTACCCCCATTAATTTCTGGGAAACTAAATATTAAAAATCAGATTCACTGGTTAAGTGAAGGACATGTTCATATTGCAGACCTTTCTTACTGGTGAAATTCAGGAGGTAGTGCTAGAACTTGTGAAATGAAGTTGCAGCCGATTATGCAACATACAGCTCCTAATTGTTTGTACTTAATTGTATTTCATTTAATTATTCATATAATTCTATGTAAATATAGGTAGTCTATATTCATAATATATGTATGTGTGTGTAGGCGTGTATATAGACACAAACTTACATATAGATACGAAAAATATATATGTTAATAAAAAGTCGTCTGCATACTTAGGTAGTTAAGTCTGATGTGAAGGCTACTGGAGAATATGTAAAGACTCTGACTTCCAAAAGCCTTCCAAGTTAGGCTGTTACTAAACTCAGAGCAATATATTATGGAAAAAATGGCATTATCAGATGAAGCTGTGATGGATGCTCCAGGTGCTTAGGGGCTTTTTGTCTTCCTCTTTTCTGCATGTGTATCAAAACAGTGGATCAGACATTTAAACTGTGAAGTCAATTCTTTTTTGGTATTCATCATTGGCATTGTAATACGGAGAAACTCTAATGCCTGAATTCTAAAATGAAGAAAGTTACAGTAGTATTTAGTGGAAAAATAGGTAAGTCTTAAAGAAGTTAATACACAGATGCACATGCTTGATAGAAATTATATCAGATTATTTTAATACTAGTAGAAAATTGTATTTGCAGTTTAATGTTTTGGACTTTGTACACATCAAGTGAGATGAAAAAGCTAGCAGAAAGAAGGGGGGTATTAGAGGTGAAACCTAAGTGTAACGTGCACATGCAGTTTAGTTACTGAGAGCAACTGAGAAATTTTTCATTTAAAAATATCATTGCCTGAAATAATATATTGATAAGAATATCTCTACTGTTCAGAATGGACTAAAATACAACAGGTACTAACTACTTTGAAGGTAAGAAGAGCAGTATTTGTGAACTGTAGACAAATCTACGTAATATTCCCTTGGTTTGTAGTGATCTCTGGGCAAACAATGTTTAAAGACTTTTCAACTGTTACTTATTGTTAGATATGTTTGAACATTTTTCTTACTATAAAAATAATTAATTTCCAAGTCCTTGTGTGGGGCAATATTCAGAAAGTTTTCCTTTTTGTTCTTCACTTGTCTGGAGTGATTCCATTTCCCCTGCACTAGCCCGGTGTTGACAAACGTAACCAGGCCTCTTTCCTCCAGGAATAGCTTTTTGTTTTAATTTGCCTGTATCAGTCTAGCCCGCACATAAATGCGTTATCACACAGGCTTTATACTTGATTTTACTCTAGTAAAATTCGTCTGCTCTCCTTATAGATGTCCCAGCCTCAGATAAGTTGTGTTTGATATTTGCAGAGGGAGGGGAGGATTGTCTGTCTTTGTAGTCAGTCGGCAGTTGAATCAGAGTTTAAAACACATGTTGAAAGTGGTTGGAAGTTGTGCATTGTTTTGTCACCTAGAAGAAGCTCTAAGCTGTTGCACTTGATGGTAATGTGATGGTTACCCAGAACTACTGAAAATGTAATGTTGGGCTGTTTCAGTCATTTATACTGCCAATGCAACCATCTTTATATGTGAATTCCTATTAAAGTAACTATGATAGCTGTAAGAAAGGCAAAGGGAGTATAAGCCATACTTCTGGTTCTTCTGGGAGGTAGTTTGTCCCATTGGCATTGCTGAGGTATGAATTTTGAAGGTCAGGTGAACAGGCTGGGGAAGAGGGCCAAGGAATAGGCAAAGGGTCTTGTTCTTGCATGGCACTGTGGCTTAGGCACTTCCTGAGCCAGGGAATGGTTCCTTTGTTTAAAAGCCCCATGCCAGTTTTGACTGGGGTTTGGTTGTTGGTGGGTTTTATTGTTTTGTTTTTTTCCCTTATTTCCATGCTTTATGGGGAAGGTGCTGCATTTTGGGAAGGAAATGAGTTAAACTGCAAATTCTTCATTCTTGTGCCTTGACTATTTGACATTCAAACTGTTTTGTGCTGTATTAGTGTTACTTAATTTGTGCTTGATCTAATTTGTGGGAAATTCTGCTGTCTGCAGATATTGGGATATTCAGTTACATAAAACACAGTAAATGCAAGGGAACAGACTTTTCTGTTAAAACATGACTTTCTGAGGCTATCTCAAATTTTATTTGAAGGCCTTTCCTTATATATGACCATAACCATAACAAATTTTAAACAACTGAAATGTCAAGGCTTCTGCTATGGCTGTAAAATCTTCAGGGCCAAGCTCTAGGTGAACTTGTGTGGCCCATTGAGTGAGAACTGGCTTTCATGATCAGAGTATACCTTCAGTTTAAAAATGGATGTGCTGATCATGGAATACGACCTAGTTGCTAAGCTTCATCACTTTGTTACCTAGAATACACAGTTCCGATGTTAATCAAATTTCTAATGTGAACTATTCTCATCAGCTTTTGGTACCCTTGTTGAAGAACTGAGAATATGGTTGGGGACGTGTTCATAGAATCACTGAATGGTTTGGTTTGGAAGGGACCTTAAAGCTTATCCAGTTCCAACCCCCTGCTGTGGGCAGGGACACCTTCTACTAGAGCAGGTTGCTCCAAGCTCTGTCCAACCTGGCCTTGAATGCTGACAGGGATGGGGCAGCCACAGCTTCTCTGGGCACCCTGGGCCAGGGCCTCAGCATCCTCACAGGGAAGAATTTCTTCCTAATGTCTCATCTCAGTCTCTCCTTTGTCAGTTTAAAGCCATTCACCTTTGTCCTGTCTCTGCAGGCCCTTGTAAAAAGTCCCTCTCCAGTTTTCTTGTAGGTTTCCTTTAGGTATTGGAAGACTGTTAGAAGTTCTCCCTGAGCCTTCTCTTCTCCAGGTTGAATAAGCCCAGTGTTCAATGCATTGACATCAAAGAAACTAACGTATGGACTACAGGTTAAGGTCCTCATTGAGGTTAAAAGAAAGTCATGCTCTTCACACAAATACTTGTTGAAAGCTTGTTAAAACATTTAAAGATACAGAAACATGGCTGGAGTGGTTTAATGCATTTTACAGGAAATGGCATTGTTAAATATTTAACTGGGCAGTAGCACTTCTGCAGTTCAATTAAACAAACTGTTGCTGTCGAAACATAGAATCGGCTAGGTCGGAAAAGACCTATAAGATCATCAAGTCCAACTATTACCCCCTATCTAACTTAACAAATAAAAATAAAAGCTGGGAGGTGGTTAAAAAGAGCTGTTCAACAGAAAACAAGAAGAATGTGTCGAGTCTTAAAAAAGCTGCCGCAGAAATGACAGCTTTTTGCTTTCTGAAATCTATTTCACTGTTGATCCAATGGCTCATATGTGGAGCCTTTGAAGACATTATGGTCTGCAGGAGCAGCATTTACCTCCGGTACTTAACATCAGCTGACCGTTTCTTAAAAGGTGCATCTGTTGTTTACTCAGAGCAGTGTAACTAGTTTGATTTTGTTTGCTGCAGAGCTAATGAATCACTTTTGCTTCGTGCTGGGTGCTATATATACATAAATTATTATTTCAAATGTTAGAATATTCTAGGTCTTTTAAAGGGGTATGTTACTGAGGTACTAAGTGTAATGTAAATGAGGTACCAAATGTGCTTAATTCTGATTTCCTTTATTAGTAATCATTTTTGTCAGTTGAAGAGCATCATATTTGTAAAGCAAGCAAATCTGGCAACTGTACACAACTCGTACCAAATGAAGGTCCTTTAGGCATCATGACAAGAACAGTGGAGGGTTGTATCACAGGACAGATTGCAGTAGGAGAGCTTTCAGCATGGGAATCAGTGCAGATTGAGAGTTACAGGATTGTGTATGAGTGATCTTCCAGGAAAGCATGAACCAAGTCTTTTGCAGAGGTAATGACTCTGCTAGTTCTGGCAATGTAGCATTGGCAGAGCAGTGCAAAACTGGATTGTCTGAGCTCGATTTTGTGTTATGCAGCTTTTATTTGTTCCCATATCTTCATTAGCATAAAAGCTAACAAAGCTAATCAGTATTCAAAGAGGATATTATAAAGGAAAATGGGTACTGCACACAAAACATGCGATGCTTTGGTTAATGCAGATGATGTTTAAGCTGTAATTGAGCATTTAGGTCTGCGCATCTGGAAGGGACGTATTTCTGAACATATGTATTACAAATATTCTTGGTTTATTTTAATTTTTAGAACAAAATGTTGTATGTAGAGGGGTCTTACCCCATAGTTACAGAATTTGTTTGATATCAGTTATTGTGAGCAGGTTGTAGACAGTTTAAACAAATTGTGATTCGGGGCTTGTTCTATTATTATTTGGTTTTTGCTTTTTTCTTTTGTTATGATTCTGAGCACTTGAGAAAGATAGCTGGTACATGTCTGTCAGTTTTCATAGGAGAATCAGTCCTGATCCCTGAAGACTTTCTACTAAATATTTACTATGCTGTTCTGGGGAGTGGCATTGTTTGTGTTGTGTGCTGCAGTTGTTATCGATATATATTAAAGCATTGTGAGGCTGAAGTATTTAATAAGTGTGGGGTAAAGCTGTAGTATTTTGCAAAGCCATATATTTTAATAAGGGCTTTATGCTTCAGAAATATTAAAGGAATGATACTAATTTGGATGTGTGATTAGAGCTTTTGAAGAAGTTTGTGTTCTAGGGTTAACAGAAAACACTATTTGGAAACCCTTAGCACTAGCTTTCTACCTGAAATTCTTTAAAAAGAATTTCTACTGGAAATGTGGATTTCTGTACAGAACACATAGGTTTAGGATATCCGCATGTTTCTTTTGGTTATTCATAAACTTTAGCAGGGCCTGAAGTACTCACAATCCAGAGGTCAAAGACTAGTGAGTTCAAAGACTTAACTGATCTGCTGGGGGAAGAGAAATTGTGTATTCCTTTTCTCCTTCAGGAGTTTTTGTTCATAGCTGAAAGAGAACTAAATTGAGGAATGTTTGTAAGAGCAATCACCAGCTCTCTGGGTACTCAGAGCAGTCTGCAGGTAAGAGCAAAATGGTAAGGGTTGAATTTTCCTCCTTCTGCTTGGCTCAAATAACTGGAGTTCTTCTGTAGTTGGAAGTACTTTTTCACATATTGCTGTTGCTTAGCTTGTGGTTTTGGATAGTCTTTTCACGTATGTTCACAGACGGAGATGACGTTGTGATGACTTCACTCTGCAGCATGTGTGGCTTTGGGTATTTTTTATTTGTAGATACCTTAAAATCCCGTAACAAAAGGCTAGCAAATGTAAAAGTGACAACATTTTTGAAGTTGAAAGAAATATTCCACACTGAACCCCGCAGATTTGACACAACTGCTTTGTCTCTGTATGTTCTCAAACAGTTGTTCATCTTGCGCACACAATCACAAGCTTAGCATAGATTGAAGTATCTATAACTGATACCTAGATTATGGAATCTGTCCTGCAGGCCTTTGAGTGGCAGAAAGATCTCTTGTCCTCACTGGTGGTCAGGACAATGACATCTTTATGATTTCTTTGCTGATAATTTTTTTTAAAATGTTAATTCATTTGCTAGTGCTTAACTGAAGTAGTAACTACTTAAGCACTTTCTTTACAATGTAGGGGGTATAACAAGCCTACTGCTCTGGTGGCTGAATGTACCTGATCAGTCTGTCTGTTTTGTTCACATGAGTAAGTATCCCAGAGGAAGGTTTTGCCAGGAAATATTTTGCCTTCCAGCTGTAATTGAATGGGCTTGAACAACAAGCTGGGGCAGCTGGGTCCTGTTTTGGTCTTGATTTGTAGGGACCCATGGGATTGGGAGAGTGGGAAAGGGATCCTGTGCCAGTTGAGTGAGTTCAAATGAGGAAAAGAGAGCTTTGCTCCCTCGCTGCTCTGCATTTCAACTATTAATACAGCCATAAAGCCTATTCAAAGAGTTCTGTGTTCTTTGTGTTTTTTGAAAGAAGGATTGTGTGCTTAGCTATTGTGTCTTTTTTGAAACTTAATGTCTTATCACATGAGGCAGAATTTTCCAGGTCAACCACCCAACTTTAATCATGAAATCTCATAGAGTGCAGGAAGGAAGCTGAGAAGTCCTTACAATAACCAAGAAATCACATCCTATTGGGGCTGTTCTTTCATGGGGTCATTCATATTATAATTAAGAAACCCCAAGAAACAAGTAGTTAAAGCATTTGGACTTCAGTCTCTTGAGCAACCTTTTGAGTAGTTTAAGTCCTCCTTGATGTATCTGATTTTAAATTACTTTTTTACGGTCTTGAGGTGTAACAGGAGCTTTTCCCCGCTCCTTTTAAAGGTTGCTCAGCTCTGAACATAGACCTCAGATCACCATAGGAAGGTCAAATAACTGCTTCCAGGGGGAATCCTAAATTGAATTTTTGTAGGTTGCATGGCAAACACCAACTGCTTGGTTACGCTTTCTCTTTGCGTCAGGCTGACCTGTGGTTGACAAGAGTAAACAGCTATTTCTCCTAACTGAATTGTGCTGTTTAAACAAATGGATGTTTAAATTGTTTTGTCCAAATCCAGTTAATCTGATTGCCAAATGAAAACAATATGAAGGTAGAAGTGGGGCAAAATGAAGCTATGTTTACACAGTGATCAGTCTCTTATGTTGAGAAGTATGCAGAGACTTGTGGAGGAACTGCCTATTAAAAAAAGGAGGGTGGGGGAAGCTACAAAGAAGAAACCTTTTCAGAAGAAAATAGTGTATCTGTGCTACAGTGTAAAACAGTGTCCTGTGCTACCAGATTCATCCTCACAGTACATCCTTACTAATGTTACGGGAGAAGAGCTCTGTGCTGTGGTGGCTAGTTCGCTGCTGGTATCCATTTTCCTTTGGTATTACTACATCATTGCCTGCAGTGTAGACAGACTCTTGGTTTGGACACATAGGTACAGAAAGCTAAATTCTCCTTTATTTATATGCTGACTTTTGAATACCTGGTGTATACAGGCAAACTGAATGCAGACCATCAAGTTGAATTTCTAGCAACTCCTGGCTTTTCTTGCATGGCCAGGGTTTGTCTGCTGTCGTTCAGTGGGGCAAGCTGAATGCAGACCATCAAGTTGAATTTCTAGCAACTCCTGGCTTTTCTTGCATGGCCAGGGTTTGTCTGCTGTAGTTCAGTGGGGCAAAATCCAAACGGGGGCTCCAGTTTGTATGCTGCTATGTGATTTTGTGGCAGGTATCCTCTAACTGTAGGGTAGAAGTATGTATATGCCTTTTCTTTGGTTGATCAATATAACAGAGTCTAATAGCCAGCTGTTGCTTGTTATTAAATAGTGATTTTGTTTATTTAATAAATCTAATGATGTCTCCTTGTGTATCAGTGCTTTGTACTCATTTGGTTATTTGGATGTGCAGAGTCCCACACATCCTTCCTGTCAGCAGCTGTGTGCTTGCAGGTATGAGTTGTTAGTTGGCATACACTGATAAGAACTTCTTAGCCAAAGAGTGTGTTTTAATTTTTTTCTCGTGTAATATTTCATGTATTCACAAATGAGCATTTTGAATGAGTATTGAAACTGTCATGAAGTGTGGGTTTGTTGTCATCAACTTCCTTTGGGGCAAAAAAGTTATTCTAGAGAAGTGTACAGTGTGCAGCATTTCTTCCAAACGAAGTTTCACTTGATGACGCCTAATCTTATAAAAGAAAGTAAAAAAGATGCAGCACAAGCTTCCGCTGAAGCTGAATGGAAGTTCTGCCATCTTCAGTTAAGAGTGACACTGGGCAGAAAATCCTGTGGTCTTTCTGCTTCTCCAGATGAAGGAAAATGTTTCATTAGTATTGTATTTCTCCCTCTTCCTTGGGACAGAATAGCAGCATTTCAGTAGAGCAGACAAAGCCATTTTCCACAGTTTTCCATTCTCATGGAAGAACAGTTAACTCCTTAGTGGAGGGTTTGTCTTCCTTTTTTCTGGTCTCAAGGTACCTCCCAGTGTTGCTTTACAAGCAGGACTGAGGAAAGCTGGTTTGCATTATGGCTAAATGTTCTTTTGGGGGCAATCTCTCTATTGTCAAGATTGGTTTGAAAAATTGAGAAAGAGGAAAAAAATGTTCATAGAGCTGGTGCTGGGAAGGCTGTTTTTTTGTGACATATTTTACACTAGGGGTAACACTTGCTTTATTTCAGTCATGTACCAGAGGGGCTTCTTGGTGTCAAGGTTGTAGCCAGGGAGAATTTTTTCTGTGAGAAATTTTTTTCTGAGGTACAAGATCTATTGAGATGAATTTGGGTATTTTAGGTATAATTTTCTTTGAGATTCAAGAAGATAAAGTAATTCTTAAAAAGAAATAGAAAATGCTTCATCTTCACCTTTTTCTAGGATTTCTTTACAGCCAATACTGAGAACATTTATATATTTCTCTGCTGTACTAACCGGGCTGCTAGCAGTTGATTTATATCTGTATGTAACTTCAGGTATTAGCTCTTAGAGTGACACCATGCCATAAAAATAAATGGGTATCTAATGCTCTTTTATATCTTTAAATTGTTATGTAATTATTTCTCTTCAGTCTGTCTTGTGGGATCCCTTCAATGAGTGGGAGATTAAAACAGCATGCAAAAAACATTGAGATATAAATAAGTAACTTTTTAACTGATGGGTTGTCTATCCTCAATGTTTGGCCACATGCTTAAAGAACCACAAGAAAACATTTAAGGTCCTTTCCAAGGCTAACTATTCTATGGTTCTGTGGTTAGTATGTGTTTTGTTTGAGACTGAGTTTAGACTAGTGACTTTTTAAGTGCATATCTTGAGAACAAATGTTGATGTGACAAGTAACAGTTGCTTTTGTTGGGTTATTATTGGTGTTAAGAAGAAGATACTGCCATTTAAGAAACTGAGGTAAGGAGCAAGGAAAGTAGCTTTCATCACTTTTGACATAACAAAATGTGAAGGCTGTGTTTGCTCTCTGTGTGTGCGCACAATCATACAAATAGCATACAAATAGCAACAGCAGTCCCTGTGAAGGGCTGGAGGGCAGGAGAACAGCATGGTCACAGATGGTGCCACCTTGGTTGCTATCTAGCCTAGTTATGTTTGGTGGCAGGTAGTTTTTCACTTCTAAACGGGAAAAAAAAGCTGACTTTGAAAAGCAGAGAGTGGCAAAAGCCACTGGCTACAAGGAAAGAAGAAAGAAAAGGAATGAAGAAATTGAATCTTAGCTGGAAATGAGGCTTACATGGCTTTCTTATTTCCTCTGGGAGGAAATAAGGCCAATCACGTCAATAACAATCCTCTAATATTATTGATCACACAACAGTTCTCTTGTTTCTATGGTGTCTTGAACTGTGTAGTTTCGGAAATAGAGAGGAATGTTCTCGTCTCATGAAAGAAAGGAAATGGTTATACTGGCATATATATTATGAGATTTCAAGAAGAAATCCTGTTTTTTTATATAATCAGCACAGTCAGATTTCATTCTTCTTGTTAGAGATGGTGTGTTTGTTGCAATGGGAAAAGGTTTTTTTTCTTCCCATTTACTCTGTATTTTTGTCTTTTATCTTTGATTTTGTTCCAGAGAATAACTCAGTTGGTTTTTGTTTCAGGAAAATAATATAATATTACAATGTTACTCGACAATATTTATATATTTTAAAATCTCTCCCCCAGACGAGGCAGAAATAGGTAGGATTTCTCTTGCAACTTAGGTTTGCTATTTGGTGTGGTTACGTCTTTTTAAAGTGCGAAACATGCAGATTTTTATATTAAAATCACTGTTATCAATTTGCTTAAATATTTTCACAGATTTTTTGTATTCAGGAATGTTATTTTCATAGATAAAAAGATGATCTTGAAATGACACCTGGAGACTTGTGCAGGTTGTGCCTAACTACATGCATGGGGTTCTGCTGAGATGATTGGGGTGAGAGTTGAACCTTGGCTGCCACATTGTTCTCAGCTTTTGAGTAATTCACACCTGTAATCTTGGCAACAGATTTGCGTGCATGTACATACGTACATATGGCATTTGAAGTAGTTCCCACATAAAACTTCTCAGGAAATAATGGTCTTCCCCATGTGCAAAATGATAAAGGGTTCTTGGTTCTTTTGAGTAAGTACAAAATGTTTGCTTCTTGATTCTGTGATTCTATGATCAGTGAAAGAAATCACTACTCATGGGGCAAAAAATGCTTTTACTCTGTCATGTGTGCTTCACGGCTGTGAGATGGGGAACGAAGCAGGATTTCCTTTTCCTGAGGCACAGAAGCAGGATTTGGAGTAGATTTTTATCTACTACCTATATTTGATAAGGACAGAATTGGGGTAAGAGCTGCACAGGTTTATGGGGTGATCTGTTTAACCCCAGGAAGACATGGTAATTTTTCCTCTTCTCTACCTGACTTCAGGTAGAGGGTGAAACATCAAATCCCACAGATCACTTGCTGTAATGCTCTTGGGCGCGTTCCAGTGACAGCCGTCATAAATGCTTCCTGAAATCTGTTTCATGCTTTATTAGAGCTCCAAATCACCATAGTGTTTCAAAGATAGAAGGCTAAGTTTAGTTCTTTAAAACAACATAAATCTAAACCCCAAACACCTTTTATGGTCTCTGAGAAGGAATTGTTCATAAGGTTATTTTCACAGTGTTCGTTCCATGGCGTATTTTTTCTTTGAGTTCAGGTAGTGAGTAGGGCATGAGACTTCATGCATGAAGAAGGTGGTCATTGTTCCTTTAATGGCTTTATATACACAGCTACATGGGTTCTAGCCATTGCATAGAGGGATATGATTTTGTGTTTGTACAGTGAGTTGCTTTAGGTTAACTTACTAGTTAGGATTCTCTTAATTTATTAGTCAGTTTTTTGGAAGGAATGAAAAGATACTGCTGGTAATTAGGAAGTTGTATGTGATATCAGGGCAATTATATTTGCTTTTTTCTTCAAATCTGCAATCTTTGGTATTTAAATCAGTTGTATTTTCAAAAATTGTTCAAAATCTGTCAGGCAAACAGCTGACTTTATTTTAAATCTGGAAGAGGTGATAGCGAGAGTAGGTACTGAAAATCATTCTTTTAGAGTGAGATTGCTTGCAGTTATGCAGTCAGTCAGAATTGGGAATGTCTGTTGTTCCTTTCCAGTCAAAAGGATGGAGTCTTGAGTTATTTGTCTGTTTTCTTCTAAAAATTGGATGTAGCACAGGGTCCTCAGATGCTCTTTTGCTCCCCACTTCCCTCTCACTGTGAACATTGTTGCTGTTATATATTGTAGAGGGTTTTTTTTGACTTTTAAGCACAGTGTCATAGTATTCTGTGGTGTCTACTTTCATCAACTCATCCAATGTTCCCCACTGATACTGTGCTTCCTGGCCACTACAAGCCCTTGCAGCATTTCAGGTGTACTAGGTCCTCCAGTAACAGCTGGTTGTCAATAATGTTGGCATTGAAATGCACCTGTGATGTCCAGAAAAAATGTGGTATGTTTCATTACAAAGAAGAAACCTTTTTTGAACCTCCATTCTCTGGTCCCTTCACAATGAAGTTGAAAACTTGGGAGCTGTGCAAACTTGTGATCCTGTTTTAACATCCTGTTGTTATTCACTATTTCGAACTTACACTTTAAACTTACACTAAAAAAAAAGCCAAACCAAACAAAACCAAACCCAACATAAAATCTGAGATTTTTATCTGGTTCTTCTGCTGAGGACAAGCAGTTGTAACACTGCAGAGAAGGACTTTCTGCTTGCATTACTAGTATATTCCTAATACCAGTATATGCCCCTATATAGTCCATATATACCAGGCCTGTTCCCTATTTTCTCTTGGCAGTGTTGAAAAATGATAGATGAGGAGTAGCCTTGGTTGTAATAATTCCTTCACTGATATGTACTGGAACTTCAGTATCACTGTTAACTTCCTTTTGAGTGCAGCAGCCTGTTTGAATCCCACTGGGATTCAGCTACCTGTAAACTCATTTCAGCCCACCCACTGTTCTTTACAGTATATGATTGGGAATATATAGGTTATCAGCTGAAGAGTGCATATTTTTAATCCCTTAGTGATTCAGACTGCTAATTTCAGTAACATGTTAATTGCCTGCAGTGGCACTCGTGCAAAGTTTGCATTCTGCTTTTGTGCTTTTAGGCTGCAGTATGGATGTTTTCAGGAGCTGAGTTCATTCTGTGTTCTTGAATAGAATCTCTAATGGGTTAGAAATGACTTTGCCTACTTCCTCAAGTCTTTGGGAGTAAATTTCATTGCTGACTGAAGTGTGTCTAATGCATTTTCTTGTTTATTTAATCTTTGTGTTACTCTCAGCAAAGATATTTGTGATTCACTTGAGTCAGAAAGGTTGAAATGCCTTTATCTGTAGAAACTTAGATAATGCACCTTGGCCAGGACATTGTGGGGAAACCTGCCCTGCCCTTATTTCAGGCAGCTATTACTTGTCAGTAACTCTCTCAAATGCTCAATTCCCAGTTGGTCTAAAAGGTACTAAACTAAGTGTAAATTGGAAAGATAACTGCAGCTTGAGTGGGTGTTTGCTTAACAGATGGAACTCAGGCAATCTATGCTGCCAACTGAGAAGAGCGAGGAAAAACTAAAGCAAATGTCTGTTTTGATGACTAGCAGCCCAGGTTACTGACAGTCACTGTTTCTTGAGATGGGGTTGAATGATTCTTGAGATACAGAAGGATTTTAAGATAAAGGCATCCATTTATTACTGAATGTAAAATGGGTGAGAAGTTGATGCAGTTTATGTACTTGACTGCGATTAACATTGGTGCTGCCATCTTTGAGTATGAATTACATCAAGCACTAATGCTGGGTTAAAACAAATGCGCTTCCCATTCTTACAGACAGTAGTACTTGATTTCAAGTTAAATTTCACTGAGCTACAGATTGTTGACATTTGAAATAGTACTGAGTAGTTTAAAATTTACATATCGAGGGGTTTCCCATCGTTAAAGCTTTGTTCATCCCTCTGTGTAAATAAGTAAAAATTGCAATGAAATACAAACAAAATGAGGGTCAGGAAGCTGCATACTTATTACTCCCTTTTTATGGACTTGGACATATCTCTAATACATGGGTGAGCAGAATTCTCATTCTCTGAAGTGTTATTTCTTTAAATTTCCTTTCTTAATGAACCCTTGTATATGCAAATGATTTTCACAACTCAAATTCTGCCTCGTCTAAAGTTGGCAGTTTGCATCAGGGGTTGACAGTTATATGTAGTCACAGGTATTCTGTTGATTCCAATAGAAGTTTAGTGTTTGCATTCTCCTGAGCACTTGGTTGCAAGACAGCTTCAAAGCCCGTTGCAGTCGTTTCCTAAATTAATGTGTATTAAATTATTTTCCTAGGAGAAATGTTCTGTGGATGTCCGGTTTCTAGAGAAAAGTTTCTCAGCTTCATCAAGTGAAATCTCACTTTCCTGTTAATCATCTTTCCCATATTTGTGTATCAAAAGAAGTAGTAAATCAGAGAAGTTGTTACTCTTGGAGTCGCCCAAACTTTATGCAAACTTTTTGTCTATTCATTCTTCTTTTTCTTCTTTTAAAGTATCTGCTTGCTAAAAGATCTGGAGGGAGTAATCGATTTTCAAGCAGCTGTATATTGGTGTGCTGGGAGTCTGGATGCAGACTCCTGATTAAAAAAAACCACCGCCAACCCCACAGAAGTAATTTCATGAGCAGAAATGACTAATAAAGCTGGGCTCCTGTTAGTGGTAACTTGTAGTTGATTGGAGTTCTTGAGTTAAAGGTTTTTCTGCAATTACAGCACCTGTATGGGAAGATATCTGCTCCTCCTACTCTGGCTGGTTCCCAGGGAGTTTACTCAAAGAAATGAGGGGATTCTGTTGTAGGTTGCGTGGGTTCAAGAGTCTCTCCCGCCACCCACCTGCTTTTGTGGAGCATGCAAAAAGTGAATTGTCTGTGAAGCATCATCTGCTTACATCTGTCTGGTTTCAGTCAGGTGATGGGTAGTTATTGAAGGGGACACCTGGATGCAGACATATGCTGTGACTGCAGGAGTGCTTTGCTGCTTTCATTTCTGTGTCACTCTCCTGAGAGGAATTCAAGTGTTTGTATATGCAAAGGGTTTTGGTGGTGGTGATGATGCTTCATCGAAATCACTGATTTAAAAATAAATCCTGTCTGAGAAGATTAAAATCAAGTGTTTCTGAATACCACCTCTGTTACAAATCAGTGAGGGCTATATTCTGCTCCTCTAGTGTTTTGCTTTTTATGGACTAGCTGTAGAAAATGTACACAATAGCTATTGTAAATAGCAGCCTTCCGCTGGCCGCTGTATGTAAAATTGTTAATTTATGGACCATCACTATTCAACAAAATCACAAGAAAGTAATCCCAGAATACCTTATTGTATGCAAGAGACCTTTCCATTGAGGCAGTTAGATAAGCAGCCTGTTTCCTCTGAATGACTATTGCTAATATTGCTCACAGTAGTTACTGTACTGGGACTGGATTCAGGTTTTCCAGGTGTGTGGTTCTTATTGTACAGAAGTTTTATGAATGCACTTTGAGATAAACTGAGATTGTTTAAATAATCAGATGACTATTATATTTTTATGGTAAGTAGAGAAAGATTTGGGTGGAAAGAATTTATCATTCTAGAGTAGAAAGTTGTCAAGGAACAGATAGGTATTAAAAGGTATGAGTTGTGGATGAGCTGGCAGTGTACGCTTGCAGCCCAGAAAGCCAACCTGGTCTGCATTAAAAAGGAGCATGACTGGCAAGTCGAGGGAGGTGATCCTGCCCCTCTGCTCTGCTCTCATGAGACCTCCCTTGGAGTACTGTGTACAGTTCTGGTGTCCTCAACATAAAAAGGTCATGGAACTGTTGGAACAAGTCCAGAGGAGGGCCACGAGGATGATCAG